>CAWUFW010023735.1:0-70541 GCA_963921515.1 Calotriton arnoldi | reverse complement strand
CCGATTCGGGCCGGAAAAAGCACCGACCGACTCGGATCCGGAAAAAATACCGACCGACACGTACCAGTGGCGCCCGACACGCCAAGTACGATGCAAGCCGCGATAAATCCGACCGACACGTCAGGAAACCAAGCCGACCGACCGAGCCGCTCGGAAAATAGCAATCCGGCCGGAAAAACACGCGAATCCAACCGACCGACACGCACCCGGAACAAATCCGACCGAATCGTACCCGCCAACTCCAACCTGCAAAGTACGATGCAAGGCGCGAAAAACACGACCGAGTCGGACGGAGGACAAGCCGTACGACCGACACGCATACAAAACCGAGCCGAAGCAACACAATACACCGCGACCGACGCGTACGCAGCATACAAAACTGCACAAACACAGCGTGAACGAAACGGAAAACACCGTACGAGACCAATGCAGGGTCCGACTCGGTCACAAGAACGTTTCCAACATACACAAACAGCACAAAGGAAAAATCAACCAAAAAAAGGCCAAACAAGCAATTACCAAGCCAATAAATACTGGGGGGGTGGGGACAGAGAACAAAGACACACCAACAACTCCACCTATATAAAGGACACAAATCACTACCATGAGCCTTTGCAAATGCCATTCCACTGCCAGCACCCAAGAGAAAGCAACCACACACCCACAGCTCATCCCTCACACAAGCCACACACCAGCAGCACACCAACAAATACCTACCTCACATACACCCAGCACAACACACACCCACACACCCTCACCTGCACACCAACACACACATCACCCACTATCACCACCCATCACCATGCCCCCCAAGAAGAATCCCAAGTTCCTAGATAGTGAATTGGAAGTCATGGTAGACGAGATCCTCAGGGTGGAGCCACAGCTGTTTGGCACTCTGGTCCAACAGACCCCCATGTCGCAGAAAACCAAGATGTGGGAGAGGATCATCAACAGGGTGAACGCCCAATCACCATGTCGGCGCACAAAGACCGACATCCAGAACAGGTGGTATGACGTGCGCAGGAGGGTCCGGGAGCTGCTCAAGAAAGACTACCACCTGAGCCAATACACCGGCAGTGGCCCTCCTGCCAAGCCAGTATACCTCAGGCCCTGGGAGGAGAAGGTGCGGGCCATCCTTCCGCCAGTGAGCGTATATGGACTAGAGGACATCCCAGAGCCTGGTGAGTACACAACAAATGTACACAATAAACTGCCACAAAACACACACATCACTGTCAAGGGGAGAGTCAAACCATGCACTCATAGCAATTACACAGCAACTAGAACAGAATCATCCCAAAATGTGTATGTCAGTCAGATAAACACAACACATGCCATCAAAAAAGTCACATCCAACTGTGCCAACACATGTACAAACACAACCACAACTACAGCTAGGCAGTGGCACAAATAGAACTAACACACACATCCACACATGTAGCCACCACAACAACACCAACACACAGTGAAGACCACTCAAAGGAAGGAATTCTGTGTATGCTGGCCAAGTCAGTGTAGCCAATAGCATCATGGGAGTCGCAGTCACACATATTGCCCCCCCACAACTGTCCCATCAACACCACCCTGAACCATGCTCACATCACAGGGAGTGGAGAAGGACTCACAAGATGGCTGACACTGGCTACTGCTGTGGGGAGCACAAGGCCCTGCTGCCAACTGTGCACCAACAAACAGCAGGACACCTCTGACTGACATCCTGAGAGACAACTTACACTCCCTGCAATGCAAGCACGTTCCATGGTGGGATAACTGACTGGGTGGGTGGGTGGGTGGGAAGGAGGTCTGGCTGTCAACCAAACACAATCAATGCAGACCATGTTCACACCCCAGAGAATACATAGAAATGCCCAAATAATGCAGGACAATGTGCCACACCAATATCAACCCCTGACTGTGACGACTTAGGACAATACAATGTACAGGCCCGCACCCCGAGGCACAGTCACAACTGTCAGGTGTGTCAACCACTGATGCCTGCAGAAACATGACATACATTGTTTGTGTCTCCCAAAAACAGGTGATGATAGGGACACAGCAGCAGACGCTGAGGAGTCCCAGTCCCAGGCTCAAGAGGATGCCGAGCTCACTGGCGTCGTACAGCCTCTGTCCTCCTCGGACGATGAAGAACAACCTGGCACATCCGGTGCAAGTCAACATGCTGCACCAGCAGGACCACCAGCTGCAGCACCAGCAGGTCCACCAGCTGCACCCCCTGCACCCACCCCTCCAACGACTGTCACCACGAATACCATCCCTGCCGACATGGACAGAATAAGGAACAACACCAGCGCAGTGACCCTGGACCAACCTGGGGCCATGGACACCACCACCACCACCAACCCCCGAGGTGGACCAGGGTTATCTGTGCGTGCAACTGCACACACTGCACATGTCAGCAGGGGTGGTGGGAGGGGTGGGAGACAGAGGTCGCTGCTTGCAGACGTTGCTGGTGTGCATGAAGACCCACAACTGGTACGCATAGCTGATGCGTACCAGTCCAGCACCGGAGAGCTCAGCCAGGTAGTGGGGCTCCTCAGAGACATCAAACAGCAGCAGGCTGCCCATCATGCCCGCTTGGACTCCCACATGTCCCATGTGGAGTCACACATGTCACGTGTGGACTCCCACATGTCACGTGTGGACTCCCACATGACCCGCGTGGAGTCCAAGTGGGATGTACTACATGAGATGACGGCGGTGCACAGGGACATTTTACAATGCCTCCGCCAGATGAACAGCAACCAGTCCACACCTCCCTGTGTGCCAACAACATCTGGTACCGAACAAACTGCAACTGCCACAGGGAGGGAGGAGGACTCTGGCGGAGAGTCCCCTGCACCGCAGCAGCCTGCACTTGAGGGCCCCCCCCAAGAAGAGGGGTCGTCCGAGGAGGGGAAAGTGAGAGGCTGATGGCCAAGCGCAACTCCCAGGAAGCCTGAACCTGTTCTGGATTTTCGCCTTTGTGCACAGACTGTTCACCCTGTTGATGGCAACACTACTCCCACACATTGCATGGGGAGTACAAGTTGGAACAATGTGTCAGACAACTGTGGCCCCGATACTGGGGATCCTGTCTACCTGGACTTTCTATTCATCTAGGAACTTGGGATTGCAAGATTCATGTACAGCACAATCCATCCTATGCACTATTATCACAGATGTATCACAATAAACACAATAATACACCATACTTGCCTCTGTCGTGATTCCAACGTGGGTGCTGTTATGGGGATGATGAACAACAAAATTACACTGTGTATGCGAACTGCAACAGCAAGGACAACACAGGCATGTGAGTACAGGCAACGTGACACATATGAGGGAGACACACCACCAGGGCTACACAACACATACACACCTAGGCCATCTGACTCATTGCCTACACTGATGTTGCCAGGGAAGACGGTGCAATGCACAGACACCACACCCATTCCCAGTTGTAGTCAAGTAGCCCACAGGTGCAGTAAGCAAATGGCAGTCAAATGTGTGACCACAGACAACGCACATCACTAAGTGAAGCACAGGTTTATTACACAGTAGCAACATGCCGTAACCACTACAGATGCAAGGTAACCCCACCTGGTAGCGGGCACACAGTCAACAACTGTAGACAGAAGGAAGTCCATGGGTGTGGCGCACATCACCTGTAGGGACACAACAGCTACCAGCCTGGATGTGCAATCACGTTGTCGGTGGACACAGTTGACCAAACGAATCTGAAAGTACCCTGTGAAGGACAGAAATGACACACAGTCAAAAGCAATGGAGTACAGGACAGAACAGCAAAACTCATGCACAATACATGTTACAAGATACCCACCCAGAACCAAGTTAGCATGTGAACACTGTTGGGGAGTACAGCCCACCTGTAAGCACACATCGCAACACACATCCAGTCAAGTAGCCCATGGACACACTCCAACAGCACCAGAGCACCACCCACACATCATGCCAACTCACATCATTGACATGACACCTCAGGATACTCACATTCAGCTAAAGAAGTTGGTGATGAGCTGTGTGCGGACATCACCATCACCATCATCATCATCATCGTCACTGGCATCGTGTTCCAGGCCAGGATCCTCCACAGGTGGCGGATGTTGGTCATCGTCATCCTGGATGAGAGGCAACTCCTTCCGCACTGCCAGGTTGTGGAGCATGCAGCAGACGATGATAATCTTGCACACTTTCGCAGGGGCATATGGGAGGGACCCTCCGGTCTTGTCCAGGCAGCGGAAGCGGCTCTTCAGGAGACCAAAGGTCCGCTCAATCACTCTCCTGGTCCGACCATGTGCCTCATTGTAGCGCATCTGGGCAGGTGTCACAGGGTTCCTGAGGGGTGTCAGCAACCACGGCATGTTGGGGTATCCCGAGTCACCTACGGACAGACAAGTGCACATCAGCTGACTTGGAAAAGTGGGCGGAATACTACAGATCAGATCACACACAATGGCACAAAGTCAGTACACACCGACAAGCCAGGCACGCTGGTTCTGCATCTGTGCCATCAACCTGGGGATGCGACTACTCCTCATCACAAAGGCATCGTGTGCTGAACCAGGGAAACGGGCACACACGTGTGTGATGGTCATGTCTGCAAGACACACCACCAGTGCATTGACCGAGTGGTAGTGCTTGCGGTTCCTGTAGGCCTGCTCCTGGGCCTGTGGTGGTACCAAAGCCACATGTGTCCCATCAATGGAGCCAATGACATGCGGCATCCTCCCCAGGGCATAAAAGTCACTCTTCACGTCAGTGAGTCGTCGCAGTCTAGGGAAATAGATGTACCGGTTCAGGAAGAGCAACATTGCCGCCAAGAAATCGCGGAGCACACGGCTGAACATGGTCTGTGACATCCCACCAGCAGACGCCACAGTATGTTGGAAGGTACCGGTGGCAAAGAAGTGTAGGGCTGCCATCACCTTCACCTTGGGGGTCAGCGCTGTAGGATACGGCCGGCCAGGCTGCAAATGTGGGGACAACTGCACTGCCAAATCCTCAATCAGCTGCCTGGTGAAGCGGTACCGTCGGATGCTGTCCCGTTCCACCATCGTTGCCAGGTCTGGGAATGGCCGATGGACAGCAGGAGCCCTGCAGTGCAGAGGAGAAGTAAGCAAGATCGTCAGTCACCCCACATATGCGGCATTGAACACACTCAAGATCCCAACATACATCATCATGAGGCACAACTACATGAAGTGTGCAGTACCGGAACGACATGTATGGTACATACATGGCCAACATCTGTCAACACGGTCCTACAGGTGGCATCAATTTGTCCCAGGTTGGCCCATTGGATATCATGATGCTGTGTCACAGTCACCCCCCCAGTGACATGTGAGGACAGATGTGCCCCAGGCACCACAGCTCAACGACAGGCACATTCCCAGGGACCCTGTAATGCCACATGGACACTGGCATCACCTGGAGTATCATGTGTACACCACAACAAAACAAACATGACCCCCACAGGTAGTGGCCACACTTGCCATGGCAGGAGAGCCATGGACGTCTGTGACACACACGCACAACATCAGAGTCCATGCACACACAACGTGGATGTGGAGACTGTCTCCCATTGTGCACATGAAATCAGAGACATTGTAAACACTACATGCACAAAGACTGTGGAGGGCCATCACTATTGTGCCACTGGGACACCCTGGCTCAAACATACCGTCCCACATGGGACTCACGGGGTATGTGACATGACATACACAAACACCACTGTGAAATGTGACCATGGCACATGCACAGATATGAACAGTTGCACATCACAGTGGTCACGTACACGTAACACCCAGGATCCTGTCCCCATTAACACGTGCACAGCCTGGGGGTGGCTGCCCACAGGTGACACCCACAGGACAAAATGTACACCAACATACACACAATAGGAAATGCAGCCTTACATGCCTTATGATAAGGTTTGGACAGGCTGTCGTGATGTAGGTGTGCCCCTCACTCCCTGGGAGCTATCTGTGGCTGGCATATGTCCATCTGAGACAGGCATGCTGACATATGCCAGTCACATGTACAGTGATGCGTTGAACAGCAATGGACCGATCGGTGCCTCCGGCCGGCCCATTGCTTTCAATGTGTGCGGGTACGCGTTGTACCCCTGTGCGCGTTGTACTGCAATGGACCGATCGGTGCCTCCGGCCGGCCCATTGCATTCAATGTGTGCGGGTACGCGTTGTACCCCTGTGCGCGTTGTACTGCAATGGACCGATCGGTGCCTCCGGCCGGCCCATTGCATTCAATGTGTGCGGGTACGCGTTGTACCCCTGTGCGCGTTGAACAGCAATGGACCGATCGGTGCCTCCGGCCGGCCCATTGCATTCAATGTGTGCGGGTACGCGTTGTACCCCTGTGCGCGTTGTACTGCAATGGACCGATCGGTGCCTCCGGCCGGCCCATTGCATTCAATGTGTGCGGGTACGCGTTGTACCCCTGTGCGCGTTGTACTGCAATGGACCGATCGGTGCCTCCGGCCGGCCCATTGCATTCAATGTGTGCGGGTACGCGTTGTACCCCTGTGCGCGTTGTACTGCAATGGACCGATCGGTGCCTCCGGCCGGCCCATTGCATTCAATGTGTGCGGGTACGCGTTGTACCCCTGTGCGCGTTGTACCTCAATGGACCGATCGGTGCGCACCCATTGACAATGGGCTTGCCTGGCAACGGACGCGTTTTCGAATATTCGAACGAGTCGGTTGCTGGAAAATCAGTTGGTCACCCACAACAATGTTGCAAAATCATGTATGTCATGAAGTTGAAATTTTGAAGGATGCTGTGGGCGTGTTTTGGTGCTGCTATTCCATGGATTGGCCAGATTCAGAAGATGCAAACGACTTGGACCTATCACTTTGGACACAAGGGACAGTATCTGCCTCTCCAGCACATATATATTGCTGCATGTTCCCCTGAGAGCCCACTTGCCTGCACTACATGCTCCAGGACGACATCTGCCACTGCACTGCTGCTGTCTCTGCCCCTCTGGACCCTGCAATGGCACGTACTGTGGAGAGAGCCCCAGCCTTCAGCCTTGAAGAGAACCAGGCCCTGCTGGACAGCCTACTTCCACAGTACAGCAAGCTGTATGGGACACCAGGGGAGCAGGTGAGTGTTCTGTGCACTGCCTTTCTGAATGTGCATTTTGTCTGACTAGCAAGGCTGAGAGTCAGCACACCACTGGCTAGCAGGCTCACTGAGTAGTTGTCACCCCCCATAGTGTGTAGTGACTTGCACTGGACAGGTATGGTGCAGTGACAGTGCTTCTGAACAGGGTTTTACTCCCCATGCTATGATACCATGTAGTGACTTCTGGAAAACTGTCCATGGGCAGCCGTGCACTGCCTGGGTACACCATGTGCCCCTGTGATTGCGACATGTATATGCAACTGTGTCATGCACGGATATGTTGCATGTGTAGTAATGGCCTTATCACTTTGTCATCCTGACAGGCTTCTGCCCATCGGAAGCATGAGATCTGGAAGGACATCGTCCGGGCTGTCCGGTCCGTGGGGGTCTACAAGCGCCGGATCCGCAACTGCCAAAAGAGGTGGCAGGACCTTCGGGGCTGGACCCGGAGGATTGCACGGGTCCAGCTGAAGCTGTCGCCTCCTCGCAGGAGGGGCGGAACACGGACCCTGACCCCCCACATGCTCAGGATCCTGGCGGTGGTCTTTCCAGACCTGGATGGGCAGCTGAAGGCCAGAGAGCAGCAAGGAGGGGGTGAGTCAAAGACTGCACTGTGTACTCTGTCTAACATGTTATGTGCCCTCCTCGGGCCAGGTTGAACTGCCACAGTACAGCAGTCATGTTGTCCAGGAGCCATGTCCCTCTATTGTGCACTGCCCACTCCTCATCTGATACCCAGGTGTGGCCCTTACATGCAGGGAATTCTGTCACTTAGGACTGTGTCCTTGCAGTTTGCTTGACTCAAGGTGGGAGACAGCATCTGTTTCCCTGACTCTGTGGTGGGCATCATGGGTGGGTCCATTGCTTACACAATGCCTGTATTCTGACATGTATTCAGCGTGTTACTTTGATCTGTGGTCCAATTGCTGAGCTGATCCACCACATGTGGCTGGGGTACCTGGCACACACCCATGCTGCGGGTGGGAACAATGTTTGGGCCCCAGGAGTATGTATATGACGTGTGTCACACATACTTAGCCAGCTGCCTACAGTCCAGGGCTCATCCCTCATTCATGTGGGGCTGGACAGTCATGCCTACTCCAGGCCATACAATACACTCTGTACTCCCACTCCCGTGTATCAGAGGACACATTGTGCACAGTGATTTGACCCCTCAGGTGTCTGCCTCTGTGTCAGTGTGCTGTGGATTAGTCGCCAGGACTGCTGTGGAGTTTCTTGGTAGGGGCTCAGCATGCCACTGGAGATGTGACCATAGGAGACGATACTTGTGTGACACATAGGTGTCTGATCAGCTGCCCATGCAGACTGGGGCATGTAAATGTGAAGTTCAGGCAGCTGTTCCCCATGCACAGCAGAGTGTGAGGGGCTCAGGTTCAGAGGGTAGTGTCACAGGTCTCCCATATGTCCAATAGGTATGACCTGGACAGATGAGGGTTAAGAGGATGTGTTGTGGGGGGATGTACATGTGCACTTGTGCAGCTCCAGGACTTGCATTCCCCATGACCTACTATTGTGACACAGTGCAGAGTGTTGTTGTCTGGCTGCAAAGTCATACATCACTGAGACAGTGATGTATGACTTTGCAGTCATGCCTCCGCCATGGCATGTGTCTACTGATTGGTGATCCTGCAGGGGAGTGACATGTGCTACATGCACACCATAGTGGCGCTGGCTATCAGGACATGGGTGCATCATGGTGTCTGTCGCTGGTATGCATCACATGCATTTCCTATTTGACTCTGGGCATCCCTTACATCCGTAAACCTGTACTGACTCAGTGGCAAGAGCTGTGATGTGTCCACACCGTGTCCTCTGCACTGTCCAACTACTGTGTACTTGGTGCATGTGTCAACACTGGGGTGTTGCAATCCAACAGACACCAGACAGATGGGTGCAAGGCCATGTGGGATGTGAGTGCCATGCTTGGCATCAGACTGACAATTGACTTCTCCTGTTCAATTAGGGCACTTTTAGCAATGTACAACTAATGATGCCAGGGCTTGCTCTGTAATGTGCTGTGCTCACAGTGGTGTGTGCGTTTGGTGCAGGTGACTGATGTCTGTCTGTTTCCCCATTGTTTGCAGATACATCCACGGCCACGGAAGGGGACAGCTCCACGGACCAGGAGGAGCCGGAGAGCCAGACTGGGTCAGCAGCCGAGGAGTGGTCGGAGGGACCCAGTGGCACGGAGGGCGAGGGGAGCCACACCGAGGAGTCCTCAGCAGCATCCACCTCAGCTGAGGACCAGAGCAACTCGGAGGATGACTCCCTTGTGGAGGCGGGTGTCAGCAGCCACCACACCCCAGCTAGTGTTGCTGTCCCCGCCACCACCAGCACCACCACCGCCCTCCCATCGGCTCCCATTCCCCAGGTCCGTGGAGGCTCCCATGTCCGGGAGCGTGTCTCCTTTGGGCCAGGCACCGCACCCCCTGCCCCTGTGTCCCCTGCTGCCCTGAGTGAGGAGTCTGTGTACCTCCTTCGCCAGCTCCATGTAGGGCAGACAGCCATGCTGAGTGTCCTCCATGCGCACACCGCGCTGTTGACTCAGCTGGTGTCGTTCATGGAGGGCATCTCATCGGGCATGTCTGACCTACAGAGGGGCAATAGGTCCATGGACTCCTCCCTGACGGCAGCAGTGTCCCTCCTCAAACGGTCCCTCACCCCTCCTGCCTCTGCTCCATCCACACTCCCCAGCACCTTACCCATCCCAGGCACACACACACTGGCACAGGCACACACCAGCACACACACATCCAGCACACTGACACACACGCCAATGACAAAACGCACACGCACGCACATTCAGGGGACTGAAGCCAGACTCACAGGGGATGGGGCCCTGGAACACACACACGCATCCACATGCACTGCGCAGTCCTCAGTTCCCTCTCCCTCCAAAGCACCCTCCCTTGCCTCACCTGCAACCCCAAAGTCACAGCAGCTCTTCCTCTGTGACCTCGGCCTCTTCCCCACCGATGAAGCTGCTCCAGCATCCCGGGGGAAGAGGAAGCCCACCCACACGGAGCAGAGTGCCCCTCGCCCCCGGACACCCTCCCCCAGGCGCAGACGGACTGAGGCCCCCACCCGCAAGTCCCCCGGAGTGCTAAGAGCAAGACCCCGCCACCACCCTGCAGCTCAGGCACAAGGTCTCCGTCCTCCATCCCTCAGGCCCCCACTGCACAGGTGCCCCCACCACACCCTGCCCCAGGTTCCCCCACCCACAGATATACCATCCCCAAGATGCTCCGGCCTTCTCCCCCTGCCACTTGCTCTCCCAGCACCACACCCCCCGCTGCGCTTGTCTGTGCCACTGATGTGGTGAGGGTGTCCCCCCCTCTGTCCAACCCACCTTGCCTGTTCCCCATTCTCCTCCCCTGGAGGTAGGCACTGCAGTGGAGTCCACTACCGCCCTGTCTGACTTGGGCACTGCAGTGGCGGACCTGTCCACCCCATCTGCAGGGTCCACTGCAGTTGTGCCGGCACCCACGACATCTGTGTCATGCCCCCCAGTTGTGCCGGCACACACCATGTCAGACACCTCCACTGCAGTTGTCAGTGGCTCTCCTGCACCCACCACCCCTTCCCTGACTCCCCCTGGTGAGCCCTGATCCTGTCCCTGCGGTGCCTGGCCTGCCCCCCGGTTGCCCCTCCTAGTGGATTGTCCCTGGTATTGTGCAGGCATGCGTAGGGTGACATCTGCCAGTGTCACCCTGTTTGAACTTTGACAATGGACTGGCCATTGGCCTTTGCTCTTTTTTCAGGACTTCGTTTGGCCTCAACACATATGCTGAATAAAGCAACTTTCTTTTCTCTAGTGCTCATGCTTCAGATGTACATGTTGTTGGTGCAGCTAACCATGCCCTTGCTGCAGTGATGGTGATATCTGGTCTCATGATTATGAAGTGTTACTGTGCAGGAACCCATGTGGTCCAGGGGGAATGTGTCCTATCATGTGGTGTATCCATGTCATCAATAGCAGCATCTGAGGGTGTCATGTGTTCAGTATTTGGCAATGGGTTTCCTACTTACATTGGCAATTTCATATCTGTGGCTTCCACCCCTGCACATCTGTTGTGCCTGCCATCGTTGCATTTGTCTACTTCCCTGACCGTGTTGCCATCTCCAGTGGACATGCAGGTTTGGGCATCAATGGGGAGGGACTCATCCGTGTAGTCAGTGCAACATTGCTATACAAGTGTGTTGGATCTGTGCTGATGATTCCGTTGGCACATCCATGACCAGGCTGATGTGATGGGAGCCCTCATTTGGTGCTAATTGTTGATTGTGTGACCAAGTGCTCAGCTGACATGATGGGGCCCTACTGAGGCAACATATGGCACAGCTTTCCTCACACAGGAGTGGAGTCCCCTCATGGCAGTGTGTACACGTGTGACATTGCCTGCGCCCAAGGTGTGTGTTGTATGTGCATGTCTGTGTGTTCACTTCCATTCATCTGCGCATGCTGTGATCCCTAGTGTTGTACCTGTTTGTGATGCTTGCTGACTTGAGCTATGTTCCCCCAAAGTCTTCTCCCTGTGTTCTCTGTGATGTGGGTGCATGGCACATTACTGGTCATCAGGGTGTCACCCATAGGTGTGTTTGCTGTCAGGGCAGAGTTTGTGTGCTGACGCAGATGGGTCACAGTCAGGTTTCCCTTTGGCACTTGTTGTTTGCCCCTGTCATGTGATTTCCAGTTTGTGTTATCTTTCAGTGATTGTGACACGTTGTGTGTGTGACTGCTGGCACTCCTTAGGGTCCGGGCTGCAATGTTGGTTGTTGTCTATGTGTGTTCTTTGTGGGTGACCTTGGCTTCTTCATTGGTGTGTGACTGTGGCTGGGATCCCATTGGTCGGTGTGGTATTGCCGTCATGTCCATGTACAGAGTAGTGTGCAGTGTGTCAGACATTCAGGAGTCTTGTTGAGTGTCCATGTGTGATGTGTTTCTACACCTTGGTTCCCACCCACCACCCTGGAATAGTCATGGGTGCATGTGCAATGTCACCAGTGCATGTGTACTTCACTGCTGCACATTGTTGGAGGTCGAGGGGTGTGGTGTTGAGTGTGTGCAGATGAGAGTTGTTGCCCGGCTAGTCCCCTGCCTCCATGTTGGCCTTGGCTTACTGGCCATGCTGATTGATTTGTGCTTGTGTAGGTGTGATGGTAGTTAGTTGCTCAGGACACCTGACTGTGGTTCACAGTGTGAACGACATTTAGCTTTGTCATCACAGTGGTATTTTTCTTCAGCCCAGGGTCACCACATTGTGGGGGCCCTGGGGGTGGTGCTGTGGTGTGTCTGTGACTTGCTGTGTCAGTTGTTGTTCCTACGTGCCTGTGTGACATGTGTGTTTTGTGCTCCCTCTCACCTGTCAATGCCTGCTTGCCCACATAGGGGATTTGGATCCATGAGTTAGCTTAGTGTGGCAGTGTATGCACATCTGTATGATTGGTATTCAGCTCTCCTCATGTGTTGTGTTGTTGCCTGGGGACACTGGCACCCCCACCCCTCACCTGCTGTGTATGATGACAGTGTTGGTCTGCCTGTTTGTGTTTGTGCATCTGCACCACTGCATTGGCATATCTTGGGTGTGCCATTGGCTGTATGTTGTTTGGTGTGTTTCCCCTGCTGTCCCTGGGACTCCTAGGTCATCGGTCAGCACAGTGATCATGGTTTGTGTGTCCCATTGCTGCCATGGTATGGTATCTGTTCACCTCACATCTGCTGTCTCCACAGGGTATCTGCATTTGTGTGCCCATTGGTGCAAATATGTGGTTCTGCATTCTGATGGTCACTTCTGTCATTGTGTCATTGATGACTGTTGACGGTCTCAGCCCCCATGGGTGTTGTTTGTCTGCACATGGCCAAAGGAATGTTTCATTTGCACTGCAGTATTTGGCTCCCCCAATTTATGTTGCAATGGGACACATACACTACTTTGCCACAGATGAGTTTTTGGTTCTGTGACCAGGAATGATCCATGCAGTTTGGCAGTTGCAGCTCTTTCTTTGTTAACAATTACCTTTTGGTCACTGTGATGATGAGGGTGTAGACCCCATTGCCACAATGGTCAAAATGTGCTTCAGCTATGGACCCCACACTTACCTTTTGGTCACTGTGATGATGGGGGTTTAGACCCCATTGCCACAATGGTCAAAATGTGCTTCAGCTATGGACCCCACACTTACCTTTTGGTCACTGTGATGATGGGGGTTTAGACCCCATTGCCACAATGGTCAAAATGTGCTTCAGCTATGGACCCCACACTTGCCTTTTGGTCACTGTGATGATGGGGGTTTAGACCCCATTGCCACAATGGTCAAAATGTGCTTCAGCTATGGACCCCACACTTGCCTTTTGGTCACTGTGATGATGGGGGTTTAGACCCCATTGCCACAATGGTCAAAATGTGCTTCAGCTATGGACCCCACACTTGCCTTTTGGTCACTGTGATGATGGGGGTTTAGGCCCCATTGCCACAATGGTCATGGGCTGCTTGCATTGTGGGTGCCACACACATATATGTGTGGCACATGTGCTAGGGGTCACATTGTATGTTCAATGTCATGTTCGGTGTTGTAGGCATTTGACACAGCCTGCTCACACGCTTGTCATGGTGGTGGGGGGATGTCTTAATCTTGCATTCCCTAGGTTGTGGTGTGCTTGTTGTGTCATGCATTGTCCATCCTATGAGTGGGGGTGGTAGTAGTGGTAGGCATCCAGCCCCCTGGCTAAGGGTGGTAGTAGTGGTAGGCTTCCTGCCCCCTGGCTAAGGGTGGTAGTAGTGGTGGGCATCCTGCCCCCCTGGGTGAGGGTGGTAGTAGTGGTAGGCATCCTGCCCCCTGGCTAAGGGTGGTAGTAGTGGTAGGCATCCAGCCCCCTGGCTAAGGGTGGTAGTAGTGGTGGGCATCCTGCCCCCTGGCTAAGGGTGGTAGTAGTGGTGGGCATCCTGCCCCCCTGGGTGAGGGTGGTAGTAGTGGTGGGCATCCTGCCCCCTGGCTAAGGGTGGTAGTAGTGGTAGGCATCCAGCCCCCTGGCTAAGGGTGGTAGTAGTGGTGGGCATCCTGCCCCCCTGGGTGAGGGTGGTAGTAGTGGTGGGCATCCTGCCCCCTGGCTAAGGGTGGTAGTAGTGGTGGGCATCCTGCCCCCCTGGGTGAGGGTGGTAGTAGTGGTGGGCATCCTGCCCCCCTGGGTGAGGGTGGTAGTAGTGGTGGGCATCCTGCCCCCTGGCTAAGGGTGGTAGTAGTGGTGGGCATCCTGCCCCCCCTGGGTGAGGGTGGTAGTAGTGGTGGGCATCCTGCCCCCCTGGCTAAGGGTGGTAGTAGTGGTGGGCATCCTGCCCCCCCTGGGTGGGGTGGTAGTAGTGGTAGGCATCCAGCCTCCCTGGCTAAGGGTGGTAGTAGTGGTAGGCATCCAGCCCCCCTGGGTTGGGGTGGTGGCGCGCATTCAGGCCCCTGTGTGCATATGTGGCATTGGTGATGGGCATCCCGCCCCTATGGTGCTGCTGTTGCTGGTGTAAGTATATTCAGATTCCCAGTGTATGTGTGTGATGTGTCGTGTACGTGTTGTATGTGTTTTGTGGTTGGTGTCTGACTTACCTTCTGCGCCGTACGCGTCCGTGCCTGTTCCGGTAGTAGATGTAGAATATTGGTATGATCGGGACGAAGGGATTCATGGTTGGTTCGTGTCGTTCGTCCTTCTCGTTGCTTCGCGTCGTCCTCGTCGCTTGGCTTCGTCCTCGTCGCTTCGCTTCGTCCTCGTCGCTTCGCGTCGTCCTCGTCTGTGCTGTGTTCGTCTCGTAGCCGTGGATCGTGTTGTGGCGCGATTCGGAGCTTATGTGCGCCTCTCCCGGATGCTTTGACGTGCCGTGCGTAGCGACGGGTTCGGCGCGTACGGAAAGCGCATCGTACTTGTCCGGCCGGACGGGGCTGCATTTTCCCTTCCGTGCGACTCGATTCGGCGTTTCCGGATTCGCCTCGGTCGGAGAACAGGACCTGGTTTGGGTGAGTACGGCTCGGCCGGAATTTTTGCTGTTGTGCGCATCGTACTTGCTCGTTCGGTGTGCTGTACGGATCGGTCGGGAAACTGGCTTTCGCATGGCTTTTTTCCCGACCGAATAGTATTGGGTGCGCCTCCGACCGAGATCGGAATCGGCCCCTCTGTATCCAGCCACTGTACCCAGACCCAGGATGGACAAAAACGATGCAGGGAAGAGTGCCACGCCTAGGAAGAGGAAGCTGAAGTTCTCTGAGAGGGAACTTGAACACCTCATTGAAGGTGTCAGCAGTAGCCACGACAAACTGTTTGGTAAATTGTCCCTGAAGGTGCCAGAGGCTGTGAAGCGCAAAATATGGCTGCGCATAAAGGAAAAAGTGAATGCTGTGGGAGTCACACACCGCAGCATGGATGATTTAAAGAAAAGGTGGTATGACCTGAGGAAACGCGCAAAGGAGTGCATAGCAGAAAGGGTGAAGGAAGCAGCTGGAACAGGAGGGGGTCTATCGAATGCACCCGCAAACACAGCCCTGGAGGACCTTGTTGAGGGGACAATCGAGCCTGAGGCAGTCGTCGGAGTGACACAATTGGACACATCCGGCACAGCAGGAACATCACAAGGTAAGATGCATGCAAGCGCTACTCCTCTGCGTACTGTATAACCGTGCACAATCCCCCAGGCAAATCACAGTGTACAGGTAAAACCCCATGCCACGTTTCTCTTCATACACAAAATGCATCATGGGAGTTGTAGTCATGTCAGACAAGTGGTCATTCAAAAGCCAACATGGGAAATTAAACATACCAATACCGCATGCCAGCCAGTGTGTTTAAGTCAGTGATTTATTCAGAAATAAGTTTGCCAAATGATAAACAGAATTAGGATAATACAAGACTAACACTACACTGTTTCACATCACAGATGCAGCGGAGGCAGACTCCGAGGATAGTGACCAGCTCGTCATCTCAGAAACACCTGCAGAGACGGATGCAGAGACTCCTGTGGTCCCAGAAAAAACACCACCCCCACCACCAAAACGCAGGGTACATGTACCCTCACTGGCAGAAATGGAATCCGATCAGACTCCAGCACCCACTACATCCTCCAGCCAGCCACGCGTCCCTTCACCAACTCCAACACCGGCACAGATCCAAACAAGATGACGGCGCAGGTCCAGGGCCCGTATTGCGGCACATGCTGAGCAGGTCCCAAATGTATATGGCGGCGTGGAGTCTCAGATGCTACGTGTGCAGCGCCTGCAGGGAGACACATGGGCACAATCAACATGCAGCTCACAAAGCTGGCCAAAAACATGAGCACAATGGCAGACAATGTGCGCGAACTAACATCAGTGGTTGCCGAGGGGAATCGGCAGACAAACTTGAGCTTACAGGAGCTCACCCGTGCAGTCCTCGCAGGACAACGCATGAAGCGGAGAAGGCATCACCAGAGCCTGATCCGCATGTCAGCGAATACCAGGGCCATCAACAAGCTCTGTAATTACTGCGCTATTGGCACGGCGCTCCGTGTCAATGCAGATTGATCTAGGCCATTTCTGTGGGGATGTTGCCAGGTCCTTAGGACAAGTCACCACTGCCGTGGAACACATCCAGTCCGGGACTGGGAGTGCCATCCACCTCGAAGGGGAGGAGGGGAGTGAGGAGGCCTCTAGCCTGAGTAGCCTATCGGTGCCAGTGACCACTAACAGGAGGCGCAGTTCGCGCAGCTCAACCTCCATGGGATCCCGTCAGGGTGATGGAGGCGACAGGAGGCTGGGGGTACGTGGCAAGAGGCGCTAGCCATGCATATACTTCTTTTTGGCCATGGTGGGGTAACCATGGGCAATTTATACCTGGTGATTGCCCTCCAGTGCTGAGTACAGTTTTATTTTGTTTTTATAGACCAATGCAATCACCTTCCAATATTTCTAAACGCACGTCTCAAGTTTGACATGTGCTCATGTTAATAAATATTTACGTACAGCATTTGTTTGTCATGGCTCATTCTTACCTACCTCAAAAATGATGTTGTGTGATGTGTGCACGTCTCCTCTGACCCTCTGCAGTGTTTGCCACATGCGCCTGTCGGTGTTGTGCGGATGGTTGCTCATCGTCATCCGAGTCACTGTTGTCCATCTCAATGGTAATGCCCCTTCTGGTGGCAATGTTGTGCAGCATGGCACATACAGCCACAATCCTGCAGCATGTCTCTGGGCTATATTGCAATGCACCACCAGTTTTATGAAGGATGCGGAAACGACTTTTCAGTATGCCGAATGTCCGTTCTACCACATTCCTTGTGCTTATGTGTGCCGCGTTGTACCTCTGTTCCTGTGGTGTGGCTGGGTTGAGGTATGGTGTCATGATATATTCGCGCAGGGCATATGCGCTGTCACCTACAGGGTGGAAAGCAAAGGGTTAGACACAGTAATGCTATTACATTTTGCCTCATGATGTAGCAACTAGGTATATGTATGTACCAAGTAGGTGTCCTTCGCCAAATTCACCCCTGAGCAGACGCCTGTGGATACCACTGTGGCGGAATATATACGAGTCATGTGTGCTCCCTGGATATTGTGCCACGATGTCCGTTATTATATGCTTAGCATTGCACACGACCTGCACATTGATGGAGTGGTACGACTTCCTGTTCCGGAAGATGTACTCGTTGGCTGCTGGTGGACAGATGGGGACATACGTGCAGTCAATGCATCCGATGACATGTGGGAAATGTGCCACCTGGTAGAACTCCAGTTTTGTCTGGTTCAACTCCTGTGGGGTTGTGGGGAAGGTGATGTGGGTGTGTATCATTGACAACATGGCGTCAAGGAAGTTTCGGAAGAAGCGTGAGAGTGCGCTTTGGGATACACCTCCGGCTACGGCTACTACCCCCTGGAAACTGCCTGACGCTAGTAGGTGCAGGCTGCATAGGACCTGTACGTGTGCAGGGATGGCATTGGTCCTACGGGTCTGGTGCTGCAGCAGGGGTTCCAAATCTGCAATGAGGCTCATAATCATTGCACGGTTCAACCGGTACTTATCATATATTTTGTCTTCATTTTGGCCCAGCAATGTTATGCGCACTCGGAATACCCTCTCCTGTATCCTCCTCCTGCGCTGAGCTGCTGCATTGATCCTCATCCTCCTTGCCAGCACGTAGAGGGCTGCCATTGTGAAAGGCTTACGGGGTCTCCTGAGGCATTTTTCAAGGGTTTCTGATTGATTGCACCTGTTTTTTTTTTTTTTTTTGTATCTTTACCTCCTGGTTGAGATTCCCCTTATTCTGCTCTTGCAAAATAGCGATTTTCATTGTATTCGCTAATTGCGAATTTTGATGCATTGCTTTGCGATTCTTTATTTGCTAATAGCTATTTGCGGGAGCAACTGTATGTTTCGCTATTATGGTTTCACTATTTTGCGACTCGCTAAATTTGCGAGGGCTTTTTTTGCGAATTTCTAGTTTTTTCGGTATTTCGGTTGATGCATTGGAAATGTTCGTTTTGCGGTCGCTAACGGCCTATTTTGCATTTTCGCAATTTTTGCCAGTGCAATTATGCTTGATGCATGTGCCAGTTAATGTTAATCTGTGGGTCCTCTTTAAGATTTTCTCCCACATTCATCTTTGTATCCACTAAATCATTAGTAGTATTACTCTTAGTATAAAACATAAAATAAGGCACAACAACTATTAGTATTAACCAGACAAACATTATTAGTAAAACACATATGAAGCAAGCATTAATACTCTTACGCCTAGTTGATCCCTGATTCTGATTACCAATCTCCTGAATCGTAGTCATTTTCAAATATCTATAATCAAAAACTTAAAAACTAAAAACGAAATTTTGGAAAAGTATGTGTGTCCAAGCATTTTTAAGCCACAGGTCTCCTCAGGTCTCTTCAGAACTTCTCCATGACCTTCTCCAAGACTTTAATCCAATCCAATCCCCTCTCTTTTATTTCCATTTGTTTTTCAAAAGTCTTCAGCACAGTTCCAGTCTTTTATTCCTGTTTCTTTTCTGCAGTTTTCAGAACAGTTTTCAATCTTCTGCACCCCAAATTTTTACACAGTTCATTTAGGGTGGCTCAAAGCAATTTCTGCGACTTGGCTCAATTATTTCTCCAGAATTGTCAATTGGATCAACTGTTTCAGCAACCAAATACATCTATTCAGGTGCTGTGTATTTCTTGTTTGGAACTCTTGCTCTTTTTGGTCTTCGAACTGTGTCTTCTTCAGGATCAATTTGTTCAGATATTTCAATTATTGTATTTGGAACACTCTCATTCAACGTATATTTCAGTCTTTTCACTCCTTTTGGCCATATATCTCCTTTTCTTGCTCTTTTCCTTTGAATTTCTTCAATTTCATTTAATTCAGGACTTGTCTCAATATTTCTTTTAGTTGATTCTTTTTTCTCCTCTTCACTGTTTCGTTCTGGAATCAATTTCTTCACTGTATCAACATTGGCAGTCTCACGAGACCCAGTAGCTGGTGCCCACTTTACTCGACTCTCAGTCTTTTCAGGTTCTCTTTGATCAGTTTCTTTCCTCTTTTCTTGATCACCTTCAACTGATTCTTTACTTTCAAGTGTACTTGGGACTCTTCGAGTGTGACTAGCATGAATCCAGTTCGGCAAGCCACCACACTTCACTGCTATCGTCGTCACCAGTATCACTTGATATGGCCCATGCCAACGAGGTTCCAAACACAACTTTCTCACGTGCTTCTTGATAAGGACCCACTCTCCAGGGCTCAAGTCGTTTGCCTGTTCTTGCTGTGTTGTGGTTGCAACTTCTTCAACCTGATGAAACACAGAACACACCACATCAGCCAATCCTTTGCAATAATTGAGCACTAAATCATCAGTTATATTCATTAGTTGGTTCGCTGGAACTATTGGCTGTCTCATTGCTCTGCCCATGATAATTTAACATGGCGGCAATCCAGTTTTTCTATCAGGAATACTTCTTAGACTCATCAGGACTAATGGTAATGCATCTGGCCATTTCAGTGTAGTGGGCGCACACACGTTTGCAAGTCTTGATTTAATTGTGCCATTCACCTGCTCAACCACACTTGATGCTTCCAGGCACAGTGCAATTTTTGTTCAATTTGCAATGCTGAACAAATCATTCAAATTATTTCATTATTGAAATGCGTCCCTCTATCAGATTCTAAAGAGGCTGGGAATCCAAATCTTGGGATAATCTCTCTAAGAAGCAATTTAGCAACAGTTAGACTTACATTGCGTCTTGTTGGATAGGCCTCCACTCAACAAGAAAACAGACAATCACCAGTACATATTTTAGTCCATTACATGGTGGTAGTTCTATGAAATCAGCCTGTAATCCTGTAAACTGACGAGCTGCTTTTCCAATTCGTCCCCAACTAACAACTGTGTTTTTTTCCTTGCATTTTGCTGCTGACAAGTGACAGACATCTGGGAAAAACTCTCTGCAATGACTCTAAATTTAAGGTTAAACCATGACTGTTTAAACAACCTAATCATAGCGTCTCTACCTATGTGTGTAGGACTATGATAAAACCTCGCCATCTGGGACAACAGACTATCTGGCATGATTGGTCTTCTATCAGTGTAAATCCACACTTCGTCTTCTTCCCTGCGAGAACAACCTGCCTTGATCCAATTTCCTTTTTCTTCAACACTCGCTTCTTCTAGTAACTGCCTTATTTATTTCCAAGTGTCAACAAATGAGAGCATCAGATTGCGCTTTTTCATCAGATTTCTGTATCTTTTTATTTATTGAAATTGAATTTAGCGCACAATAACGCGCAACTTCGTCAGCATACCTATTTCCATCTGTGATATAATCACTGCCAGATTTGTCTGCTGAACATTTCACAAACCCAATTTCTTTGGGCAATTGTAGTGTCAACAATAGGTCTCTTACATAGTCTCCATTTTGAATAGGTGAGCCTGATGAGGTCAAAAAACCACGTTGAGACCACAATTGTCCAAAATCATGGACCACCCCGAAACCATACTGACTCTCAGTAAATATGGTTATTCTCAAGTTCTTTCTAAAGCAACATGCCCTTGTTAATATTTCTGATATTTGTGCAGATTTTATTCCCTTCAAGCATGAAGCTTCAATGACATTAGCCACTGTACAGACTGAATAAGAAGCTCGCAAGGTATCCATTTCATCTCTCAAGCAAGATCCATCCACAAACATCACACAATCCGATTCAGGTAATGGAGTATCCTTTATGTCAGGTCTTGGCTTTGTACACAACTCAGTCACATCAAAACAATCATGATCTGCTTCATCCATCACCACTTCACAATTCGGATTGGGCAACAAGGTAGCTGGTTTCAAATTTGTGCATCTTGTCACAGTCACAGTCTCAGCTCCCAGTATCACTCGCTCATACTTTGTTAACAGACTACTCGTAAGATTCTGCATTCAAGTTTATGTCAACAAAATCTCAACAGAATGTGGTACATACACCCTCAATGGATGTCCCATCATTATCGCTTCACTCTGTTCCCAACTCACACAAGTAGCAGCAACTGCTTTCAAACAACCTGGTAAAGCTGCGGCCACGCAATCAAGTGTGGCTGAAAAATATGCCACAGGACGATGTGCTGTTCCATGCATTTTGCATTAGAACTGAAAGTGCACATCTGACTCTTTCGCAACAGAACAATGCAAAGCCCTTGGTGAAATCTGGCATTCCCAATGCTGGTGCTCGACAAAGGCTGTCTCGCGCAACTCAATGAATGACTTCATACAGTCCTCATTCAATTGAATCGGATCTGCCACATCTTTGTGAGTCAATCTTTGTAATGGCTTGGCTGTCAATGAGAACCCATTGATCCACTGTCTACAGTATCCAACCATACCCAAAAACATTCAAATCTCTTTCTGCGTCTTGGGTGGTTTGCTTTGCAAGATCGCATTTATTCGATCCTGTGACACTTTCCTGATTCCTTTTTCAATTTTGTGCCCCAAATACAAAACTTCTTTCTGACAAAATTGCAATTTTGCTGGTGACACTTTATGCCCATATCAACAATAGAAGCAAAAGGGGGATAAGGAAATCAGACCGCCCCCCACTCCATCAATTATAATCACAACTAGGTCTGACCTCCAAGAGCAGTCAGTCACAAGTTTTAGAGACTCCTGGGGGTTACTAAATCCTTTCGAGAACACCTTCCCAGTACAGTTCCGTTCAACAATCCATGAACTGATTAGTCCTTGCTGCTCCAATTTAAAAAGAGATTGTCAATAACCACATCACAAATGAATATCACATTTGTAAAGAATCCTCACATCAATGTGTGTATCAAATTCATCAAATGAAAAAAAAGTAACAAATTTGAGAACGGTTAGAAAGCACCGCACGTGCGCAAACCCACAGGGCTACTGGATGGTATTTGCCAGTGTGCCCATGTTATCATCATTGGTTGCTTTCTTAACCTTAACAAATAAAGAAGGAGAAAGGAAAAGAGGTGTGTGTTAGAATTTCACAGAGGTGGAAGGTCAAAGCAACATAGAAAGTGTGTGACCAACAACACTGAGGCTTCATAATTCACTCAGTGTTCAGTCGTCCCCAACCGTGCAAAGAGAACAAAGTTCTCAACAAATTAAAAATGAGATATCACTCACATACAACACCACCTTTATTCAATGTTGTGAGCGTCCCCAGTTTAAAAAGCAGGCATGTATCTGGCCACTTTCATTTGCCAAAGGCCAACATGTTTCGTCACCAAACCATCAAGGCAACTTCGTCAGGGCTGTTGGGGCACCAATCGTCACCTCAGTCCTTTTCACACCAAATCTGTGGTTATTGACAAGACTAAAAAGAAGAAGAACGTGCCAATCATAAACAATACTACATCTAGTCAAAATTATAACTCCTTACATCCAGGCATATAATTACCGAGTGGTTGCTTGTGTCCAGCGTACCTACAACCACCTTCAGTACAGGAACCTGCTCCAAATGGTTGCATTCCACTTTGAAGACTGCAATTGTCAGTCCCCTCCTGCAATCACACATACAATGTATTATTCGTAACAGCCCACATGACTTCACACAGCCGCATTGTTAACATTTTGCACTCATCCTTATGTACACTAACCACTATTAATCATGTGAGACCCTCAAATGATAAAAACAATTGCTTTCTCAAGTAGCATCATGATATATTAATATAGGGGCCGGTATTCTCATTTAACTTCCTCTCATAAAACAGAGGTACCACTACTCCACCACTATCGCTATACTAGCATTTAAAAATAACAAAATTCGAGTGGTACTGTAGCCAACTATTTAAGCATAAAGGCCACATTGCAGCTCTTTCGCCCTTTCAGCAAGCCACCTGCATGTTCCAACACTGGGCACCGGCCCGTTCACAAAGGCCCATCTATCGGAACCCCCTTACCACATTCGTGTACTCGCTGCACTTTCTCTCGTCCTGCCCGAATACCCCTCCCCGGCGCTGATGTTGTTTTAATGGCGCCCGGGACCACGTGACGCGGAGAGGAAGTGCAAACATTGATGTTAGTGCGGCGGCCATCTTAAAACAGGAAATGCGCCCCTATAAAAAGGCAAATTTCCGCGTTTCAAATGCCGCACTCAATGTGCAAAGTGTATTTCGGATATAAAATACAATTAAACAATGATTATTTAATTGTAATATGTGTAATTTGAAAGAGGAAAAGAATCACCCAAAATTCGCCATAGGCAAATGTACATTCAAAAAACACATCACCAGATCAGCGGCCATTTTGAACTGGTTTTTTTATTATTCTGGGCTCCTACACTTTAAAGAAACCTCTCACCTAGGTACTGCTACATCAATAGTTATTTGATAACAGTCTGTAATCCAACCAGACAACACCCAACTTAATTATACTTCCTGGATGAAAAATATAATGCATAGAATGTGGCATCAATTTCTGAATTGGTTACCTATTGGTATATCACAAGGTATGAGTTTCGCTTCAAATATACACATATTTGCCTCCCTTGCACACAATCAAGGCAGTAACCCATTCTATTCTTAACACCCAACATCAGTTATTGCTTTTAGAAGACGGATCTATTTGTCCCCAAAGGCGAACCTTATTTTCAGAATAAATCACCTGATGGCATACCAATAAATCCTGACTTCCCTGCATATATCACTGCGTATGACTCCCCAGCATAGGATCAAACATTAACCTATCTTATTCCACTCAATGGAATCATTTAGACCCTGGCGATCCACTTTCTCAGTGAAAATCCATTTCGCCTCCTTCCTAGCCAGGATGTCGTCAATGTTGTATTTCTCTCCTACTACACTCTCCAACACTGTCCATCTCAGATCCCTGAGATCATGTTTAGAATCACGACATCCTGGCTAGGAAGGAGGCGAAATGGATTTTCACTGAGAAAGTGGATCGTCAGGGTCTAAATGATTCCATTGAGTGGAATAAGATAGGTTAATGTTTGATCCTATGCTGGGGAGTCATACGCAGTGATATATGCAGGGAAGTCAGGATTTATTGGTATGTCATCAGGTGATTTATTCTGAAAATAAGGTTTGCCTTTGGGGACAAATAGATCCGTCTTCTAAAAGCAATAACTGATGTTGGGTGTTAAGAATAGAATGGATTACTGCCTTGATTGTGTGCAAGGGAGGCAAAGATGTGTATATTTGTAGCGAAACTCATACCTTGTGATATACCAATAGGTAACCAATTCAGAAATTGATGCCACATTCTATGCATTATATTTTTCATCCAGGAAGTATAATTAAGTTGGGTGTTGTCTGGTTGGATTACAGACTGTTATCAAATAACTATTGATGTAGCAGTACCTAGGTGAGAGGTTTCTTTAAAGTGTAGGAGCCCAGAATAATAAAAAAACTAGTTCAAAATGGCCGCTGATCTGGTGATGTGTTTTTTGAATGTACATTTGCCTATGGCGAATTTTGGGTAATTATTTTCCTCTTTCACATTACACATATTACAATTAAATAATCATTGTTTAATTGTATTTTATATCCGAAATACACTTTGCACATTGATTGCGGCATTTGAAACGCGGAAATTTGCCTTTTTATATGGGCGCGTTTCCCGTTTTAAGATGGCCGCCGCACTAACATCAATCTTTGCACTTCCTCTCCGCGTCACGTGGTCCCGGGCGCCATTAAAACAACCTCAGCGCCGGGGACGGGTGTTCGGGCAGGACGAGAGAAAGTGCAGCGAGTGCACGAATGCGGTAAGGGGGTTCCGATAGATGAGCCTTTGTGAACGGGCCGGTGCCCAGTATTGGAACATGCGGGTGGCTTGCTGAAAGGGCGAAAGAGCTGCAATGTGGCCTTTATGCTTAAATAGTTGGCTACAGTACCACTCGAATTCTGTTATTTTTAAATGCTAGTATAGCGATAGTGGTGGAGTAGTGGTACCTCTGTTTTATGAGAGGAAGTTAAATGAGAATACCGGCCGCTATATTAATATACCATAATGCTACTTGAGAAAGCAATTGTTTTTATCATAGGAGGGTCTCACCATGATTAATAGTGGTTAGTGTACATAAGGATGAGTGCAATATGTTCACAATGTGGCTGTGTGAAGTCATGTGGGCTGTTACGAATAATACATTGTATGTGTGATTGCAGGAGGGGACTGACAATTGCAGTCTTCAAAGTGGAACGCGACAATTTGGCGCAGGTTCCTGTACTGAAGGTGGTTGTAGGTACGCTGGACACAAGCAACCACTCGGTAATTATATGCCTGGATGTAAGGGATTATAATTTCAACTAGATGTAGGATTGTTTATGATTGGCACATTCTTCTTCTTTTTAATCTTGTCAATAACCACAGATTTGGTATGAAAAGGACTGAGGTGACGATTGGTGCCCCAACAGCCCTGACGAAGTTGCCTTGATGGTTTGGCGACGAAACATGTTGGCCTTTGGCAAATGAAAGTGGCCAGATACATGCCTGCTTTTTAAACTGGGGACGCTCACAACATTGAATAAAGGTGGTGTTGTATGTGAGTGATACCTCATTTTTAATTTGTTGAGAACTTTGTTCTCTTTGCATGGTTGGGGACGACTGAACACTGAGGGAATTATGAAGCCTCAGTGTTGTTGGTCACACACTTTCTATGTTGCTTTGACCTTCCACCTCTGTGAAATTCTAACACACACCTCTTTTCCCTTCTCCTTCTTTTCTTGTTAAGGTTAAGAAAGCAACCAATGATGATAACGTGGGCACACTGGCGAGTACCATCCAGTAGCCCTGTGGGTTTGCGCACGTGAGGTGCTTTCTAACCATTCTCACATTTTTTACTTTTTTTTCATTTGATACACACATTGATGTGAGGATTCTTTACCACTGTGGTATTCATTTGTGATGTGGTTATTGACAATCTCTTTTTAAATTGGAGCAGCAAGGACTAATCAGTTCATGGATTGTTGAACGGAACTGTACTGGGAAGGTGTTCTCGAAAGGATTTAGTAACCCCCAGGAGTCTCTAAAACTTGTGACTGACTGCTCTTGGAGGTCAGACCTAGTTGTGTTTATATAAGACACTTTATGCCCACCTACTGCCAAATGATTCAGTAGAGCAATAGTATCTGTCACACAAGCTTCTCTTGTCTTTGATGCAACAAGCAAATCATCGATATACTGCACCAAGACTGAGTCATTGGGCATTACTCTAAGCACCTCTTCAAAATCTGATTGAAGATTGAGGGACTCTTGGTATACCCTTGTGGAGCTCGGCACCGTGCCAAAACATGGTCTCCGAACCGGAACGCAAACAAATATTGACTATCCGGATGCATAGATATCGAGAAAAATGCTTGACACAAATCAATCACTGTGAACCACTCCGCATCACATGGAATTTGATAAAGAATTACTGCTGGATTTGCCACTATTGGACAACAAGGTATTGTTATCTGATTTATTTTTCTCAAATCCTGAACAATCCTATATTTTCCACTTGGTTTCTTAATTCCCATTATAGGCGAATTACAAGGACTGCCTGATATTTCTTTTAAAATACCTTGTTCAATCATCATTTCAATCACAGGCGTTACTCCTGTAAATGTCTCAGGGCTCATTTTGTAAGGTGGAGTTTTTGGATATTCTGCACCTTGTTTAACTGAAATTTGAATAGGAT
This sequence comes from Calotriton arnoldi, assembly GCA_963921515.1. Lineage (NCBI taxonomy): Eukaryota > Metazoa > Chordata > Amphibia > Caudata > Salamandridae > Calotriton > Calotriton arnoldi. The sequence goes on along the minus strand of CAWUFW010023735.1, from coordinate 43,215 downwards.
CGACTCCTTTCATTAAACCGATGTCTTTCCCTGAAAAATCCCACACATCAGTCAACACAGTGTCTCTCAATTCAACAGGCAAATCCTTTGCTGTAAATAAAGGATACAAATCATTCACCTCTGTCCCTTGCCTTGCCATGTTGAACACCACAACTTCGTCCTTTGTATGAAATGCTATCCCATCTGGTGTACAATAGATGGTGCAATTCATTTTGCACAACAAGTCTCTACCCAAAAGGTTAACTGGACTTGTGTCACACACCACAATACAGTGCAAATCTCGAAAATCTCCAATTTGTACTTTCATTGGTTTTGTCACTGGAGTTTTTATCAATTGATTTGAAACACTTACAACTTGGATATTATCTCCTGAGAGGGGTAGGTTAGGAATTTACACAGTTCTCACAGTGGAACGGGTAGCACCAGTGTCTACAAGGAATCTAATCACATTACCTTCTACTTCTCCATCCACAAAAGGACCACACTGATCTACCTCTAGGGATACGCCAAGCACACACTCCTCCTCCCACCTCAGGCTCCGTCATTGAGATGTATCTGAATCACTCCCTTGGCACTGCAACCAATATTGTGAAGCCACTTGTACATTTGGATTTACTGATTCATCTGTGTGAAAACCTATATTCGCACTGTATTTCTGTATTTGAACATTCATATTCTGATTTGGCATAGGAACTTGAGGTATTTGTGAACCTTGTCCTCTCCCATCTGGTACTTGAGAACTCTGATTTTACATCTGATTCAACTGATTCATATCACGCCAGTACCACCTGTATTTGTCAACAGACTCCTACACTCACGTCTCCAATGTCTTAATTTACCGCATGCATGACACAGATGTTTCTTCTTCAAATCCTCTTTGTTATTCCTACCTTTTCCACCACCTTTTGTAGCAGTAGTATTCTGAGCTTCTTGAACAATCTGATTCTTTCCCTGAAAACCTGACTGAGTAAAATCTACAAACACACCTTTCTGTGCTGCTTTCATCTGAGCCCACATTAATTTCTCTTTCAATGTCATCACTACAATACTTCGCATAACGCAATATCTCGTCAATCGTCTTACTCTGCCAACAGATTAAATGCTGTTGAATCATCATACTAATTTCTGGTCTCAAACCAAACACAAACCTATATACAAAATGACCCAAACCTTTGTCAGTGATATTCTCAATGCCACTATACTATTTAAACACTTGAAGAAGCCTTTCATAATAAGCATGCACTGTTTCTTTTGTTTCTTGAGTAGTTATATCTATTTTGACCCAATCGGTCTCTTTTGGCGAAATCTTCCCCTTCAGATAAGTTATGACCTGATTATATTTTTTCATCACTTCATCAGATGACGCTCCAGTTTTTGCATCTCTTGGATATTGTTCTTTCGGCCAAACTACAGCAATTTTACACTCAACCCACAAATCAGCTGGAACTACAATATCAAACAAACCATCTAAGTCTTTCCACAAGACCTTTGAAACTTTCACAAACCTCTGTACCTGTTTGTACCACTCCACTGGTTTTGCTCTCAATCTTGGAAATTCATTTGTAAAAGACAATATATCCTGTCTCGACCATGGGACATGAACACACCCACCTCGTGGTACTTCTCTCATGGGCTATATCATTTCAGTCGCTTCTGCACCTGTTTCTCTCACTGGAAACATTGATAAAGCCCCTGTATTCACAACTGTTTCTTCCCTCTTTTTAGACAATCTACCTTTCCAACGATCCAACTCACCCCATCGTCTCAATGTGCAAATTAACTCCTTAATTTGCAATCGCTTCCGTGAAGCATTCAAACCCTCCAGATCCTTGTCACTGAAATCCAAACTGTATGTTTTTTGTAAAGCCTTCGACTTTTCTAAGTCCACACCATATGTCTGTGCAACTTCAGCAAACTTCTCATGAAGATTTCTCGCTCTCATTGTAATATTCTTACACAAGAATAACAACTCTTCTTCCTGATACCTACTCAATCTCTCTGGATTTATCGTACCTAATATCATTTCCTCCAAATCCGCTTTTAATTTGCCCACATCCATGCTCTTGTCAACTTTATTAGATGTCATTCCTCTAATCCACTCATCCAATTCCTCTGGCGAAGGCCCTAAGGACCCCCCTAATGTAGGTGTCACTCCCTTCGTATTCTGCAACAATCTCCATGGATCTATCTATACACCACGTTTTGGAGTTTCCACCGACCTTTCGGAAATATCAATTAATGATTCTGATGCACTTGCACCATTACTAGCCCTGTCATTCGCTACTGGGATAAAAGTCTTATCTAGAACTGCAGGAACTGTTAGAGCATGTACCTGTGAAACACTTTGTTCATCATTATATAATGGAACTATAGGACCAATAGTCACGGGAACTGACAAAGCATCTGCATTCAAATTCAACTGATTAATTCTTTTTGTTAATTCTCCTATTGCCTGACTCACTGCACTTGCATTTTTGCCTTGAGGAACTTCTATCTGAATCAATGGAACACTTGGTGAAGGTCTCGCCTGTTATTCCTGATATGGCGGAGGTCTATTCAATATTAATTCATCCAACAACTCATCATCTACCTCATTCGGATCTGATCCTAGTCTCGGAATATTCTTCTTCTTTTCTTTACACTTTCCTCCCTCATGATTCTCTACTAAAACAACTGGATACATTCCTTAACCCATTGCCACTACATCTCTCCTCCATTTCTATATATCTGTGCATCCCATTTTGTCTCTGAGTATCTACTCACAGTATTTCTGTATCTATTCTCAGTCCTGTCTTTATCTCTTTTGTATGCCTCATGTTCCCACTCTTCAAGCGCTTCATACTGCATAGGTATAGGACTTGGTTTCAACTCATTCATCTGATATCTCAGATTCTCTAAAATCCTGGTATTAAAAGTACCATACTCTGGAAATGCTAAATTACCATCTCTTTCTGAATACTTCATCCAATTTTCCAACCATGTACACGTATGGTAAGCCCTTTCTAATGACATAAAAGAAGCAGGCATACCCTCAGGAGCTACAGGGATTCCCTCTCTAATGGGTATAGGCTCATCCTTTCTAAACAAAGTTTTCAACAATTTTAATAACTTCATTTTGTCTCGATCGATCACTAAAACCCTTTTCAAGAACTCCTTCCGTACTTTTAACAAATCTAATTCGTTCACAATGACCAATACCAGCGCGATTCACACCAACCAACCAATAGCAGCACAACGCTCTTGTGATGATTCACACTAACCAACCAATAGCAGCGCAACACTCTCGTGACAATTCACACTAACTAACTAATAGCAGCGTGGCTCTTTGTGACGTCAGTATAACGACTGACCCTCCCTTTACAAAATGATCAGCAACAATTTAATAAAACCTTTTAGACAAAGAAGATTAGAACACATAAGACATTTCAGCTTGTCTGCTCCACTAAAAGAAAGATAGATACAAACACTCTAAGGATTCTCTCGCTACTAGTAAAACCTCGGCCAGCATGATGCTACTCTCACTCAAGTGAAAACGTTCAGGACTTCTCCAGATGCACTTTCTAAAGGTACCCAAATAAATCTCCACTATACTAACTTCAAAGTTCCCTGTGCAATACCAACAATTAACCCTGGGCGGGTAACTCCACTCCGCCAGCGGAGTTTGCAGAGATTTGCCTACTCCGCGTTCCGTGGCAAACGCGGAGTGGGCAAAAAACTCTGCCTCTGTGGCAGAGCGGTGTTAGCCGTTCCCTCCAGTCTCCCAAAGTCTTTAAAAATGTAAAAGAAGGCACTTACCTGATGTCTGCCGCCTCCCCTGCCTGGCTGCTTTCCGTCCTGCTCCTCGGTCCTCGCGTCCCCTTCTGTAATTAAAAAAACACTATGTTGTACGACTGACGCACGTGCGCATGTGCATCAGACGTACAACGTATTGTTTTTTTTTATTACAGAATTATGCCATGGGTTACCAACAATATGACCGTTGCTCAGCACTGCATCAACAGCAGACAACGCAATTCTACTTAGTGTATGCCACACTAAGACACACCCTTGGGCTTATCCCGGGATCTTAGTCCAACTTCGGACCTGCTAACTCAATTCCTTTTAGGTCAACCGGTCTGACCACAACATGTAACAAAAAGTACGTAAAATATTAGTAACAAATAATGATTTCCATCTTAATCATTTGCCAGTGTAATGAATCTAAACTAACCATTCTAATTCTGCTACCAAAAACTGATGCAGTGGAAAACGTGGGGTAAACATATTCACCACACGTAACCAATTTAATAACCTCTCTTTATGAAGCTAAATTTGGCCCATACCTATAACTGGTCCTCCGATGAACCTTTTGAGAGTTGACAGGGATTGGCAAAAGGTAAGACGGATAGTACCTCCCTTATGAGGACCTACAACAAAGGGAATATTCTACAAACCAAACTATACATCACAATGTATAAACCTCATTAATCACAATTATCAATAATGACAGACTCAGTTTTACTATTCACTTAGCTTTATCTAATTCTTTGAAAGTATATGAAATGGTCAAACAATGGTACAGCATCGAATCTCAGTTCATCACACAAGAGAAACAAAATAAGGTAATGCACCATAACATCTCATTTAACGAGCATGAGTGAATGGATAGGAAGAGAGACAAAATAGCATTGTAACAAGATCATTGCAATTATAGAGTATCATACAAATCTAAGAAAACTATAGCACAGCGTGCTAATAGTCTGAAGAGCTAACCCTCCAGCCGGAAGGGAAAGCTGGGGGCAACCTCACAAAGGTATGAGGAGTAAAGTTAAAGAGTCAGGCTCAGACAGCAACAGCCAAAGAGGAACTCAAGGGAAACAGCTCACACGAAGATGCTCTCCCTCACCACGCCTGTCTAGCATAATCTCCCCCTTGCATGGATTCTAACACTAAGAGTTATACCCTAAATGTTAAAGTCCATCCCTAATTTAGCAACAAAGTCCAAGCAATTCACAGTTTTCATTGGTTCATGAGCATAGGGTGTTCAGTCACACCACTTCTGTCGCTCTTTACTCTCAAAAGTTCTTTGTTTAGAGCCATGCGGTCTTCATCGTCCTTCAGCATAGGAAATCACGATATTCTCCTTCCTAGGCTCGTACACATCTTTGAAACATTCACAACATTTTACTACAGCAGTTATCCACAAAACTAAACATTTCCTTGGACAATAGGAAGTTCCGCTGATACTCCAAACACGTAGCCGTCAACAAGGAAAGAACACAACAATCATAAAGAAGGACAAAATAATTTTTTTCTGCAGCCTACGTTTAAAAAGCAAATTAACCCTAACAGTGGTTTGAGGCCTTCTCTGTAAAGCGTGCAGTTTTCTCTAGGAGAAATAAACAGACTCAATTATTTGTTCACAATAAAAGTTCCATTTCATTATCCATTTCAATTTTCTATTATTCTAATATAAACACAAACATTTTCAACAATTATTCTATGTAATTAATATCACTCATGTAAAACTCTTTTGTTAATGAGTTTTCATTCATGTTGCTCATGAAGACTCAAACCCCTTAACATTATTTCTTGGCTGTCTTTCGTGCAGAAATCATTTGTGGCCTACAAAAACCATGTGTCATTTTCCTGCACATTTCTTGATTCTCTTTCCAAACACCCCGTGTTAATATTTTCTCTGTTAATTTCACAACTTTTGTTAATAGTTTTCACACAGTAGGAGGTTTAATCCGAGCAGGTTTATTTACGAAAACCCTGCTCCATCAGTATCCTAACAAATGATTTTAAGTATCTTAAAATGTTGTATTCTAACTTTATGGGCATTTATAAATATCTTTCAATGTTGTATTCTAATTTTATGGGCATTTTATTTCAACGCAGAGAGCCTATGATTTCCACCTGCTTTGCATTGTAAGCCCAACTGTGTGCAATTGTATTTTATTAATCATAAACTGATGCACCTTAATTCAACTAGCACTTTAAAAGTTTTTTGGTAGAACCCTGATTCTCGCATGGGGAAATAATAGATATTTTGCTAGGCCTTTTGCTTTCCTTTGTATAAGTTGCCCTAAGACGACCCTGCCTCCTTGGTATGGCAAACTATTGAGGATGAGCCTACATGGAAAATGATATATTATTGCTATGTTGCTGGCATGTGTATATGCCCCTAGGGCCACATGGATCAAAAGGTCTGTTAAAAATTGCCCATTTGTGGTCCATAAGTAAAACACGCAGCCTTCTGTACATTGCTTAGGTCCACTTGTTTAGCTGCATGGGGGGGTTAGTGAGAGTATATTTTTGTGTCTACCTGGCCCTCCTCCACAATTTCTTAGTAGGAGCTTCTAACATGTATGGTTTTTATGTATGTATGACCATACCAGTTTTACCCGGTCTTCTGTGCCTATCTTCACCAACTTTTGACAGTTTTTTTGTCCAAAAGAATTTGGAGTCTCATAGACTGTGTTGTATATGATCAATTAGCTCTCATTTTATATGTTCTGCCCTTGTTGTCTGATTTGTGCGGCTCTTATGTAAAATGAACTGTCGATTTTATTGTGCTTTATGTCCTTTTACTATCCTGGTGATCGATAATGAAGCCCTTACGATGATGTTTCTGTTAATAACAGAAATGTGATTGGTAAGCTGGGTGGTTTTGTAGTAGTGTCTGTCATGTTGCTTTTATATGAGGAATCTAATAAGGATAAAGAGGAGATATGTTGTAGTGACTAAGGGCCTCATTACTTGTTTGGCGGTGCGGGAGCTCCTGCACAGCCAAACCCTAACGCTGCCTGCCCAACAGTTTCCGATACAAATCGTTGTCAGGTTGGCAGGCAGTGTGGCGATCCGGCGACTGTACAGTAAAAAGGCTCAGTGAGCCTTCAATACTGCCCCGCCTTGGGACCGGCACAAAGAGTTTCAGCACATCATGGACTGTAATGCCCATGCTGTGTTGGAACTAGGGGGTGCTTGCACACAGAGGTGCACAACATGTTCCCCCCTGCATGTACCTACCTGAATGGGGCCAGGGGTCCCTGTAGGGCCCCATTTTGTTTCCCCAACGTCAGCTTTTATATGGCGGTGCTGACCGCCATGTAAGGCTTGCATTTGGGAAACTCAAAAGATGCATGGCGGTGCCGCAGCAGCACTGTCAACATATTCTGAGCCCCTGACCGCTGCGCCACCACCAGGTAACGCGGTTCCCTGGTGTTTGCGGCGGTCAAATAGTAGTCCTGCCGCCAAACTTATAATATGGCTGCCGGACCGCTTGTGCGGCGGTGGCTGCATCGCCACTGCGGCGCCCCTGCGAGTCTGGCAGTCCCTAAGCTTTTAGTCTTGGCAACTAAACACCTGCATTTAAATCTTGGTTTTGGAACTTGGACTATCTCCCTGCACATTACTGTCCATGTTGCATTTTCTATCTGCTCCCTTGTCACATCATATTGCTTTCTTTGCTTCAGTTCTCTACTGGATCAAATGCATCATATTGTTCCATGTACAGAATTTCTAGCTCTTGATTTCACTGAGTTTAACATCTTGTAACTCAAACTTAAATTAATATATTAGCCTTAATCCTTAAATTTCCTGTGCATTTTTTCAGACTCTGCCTCAAAATCCACTTAAGCAAATACGATGTGCTCCTAACATTTGTCCCAATGGGTTGCGTGTTATAAATCTAGGGGGATAAAGGCTACTGCATACAAGCAGGAATTAGTTGAAGCAAGTTTATGATATAGCTTCATGTGTAGTTCTCCTTTTTTTACGAATAGCTCCAAATCTAGCAATTCTTAGTTCTAAAAGCTGAAAGTTTATGCAATTATAAATTCACAGTGTTGTTATTTAAGGCTGATGCGTACGCCTTAATCTCATCAATGTTATCACATAATCAGCAGTTTATCATTGTTTCTCAGTTGTAACAACATGTTTCTCCGGTTCACTGACGAAATATTGCCGCTGGAAATATCGCCATACCGAAATAGCATCACTTAAATATCGTTATCAAAATATCATCATGCTATCTTTATAATGTAAATGACAAAAATATTGAGTTAAAAACATCATTTTCATTAATATAATTGTACAAAATATCGTTTTTTAAGTTATATATACATATAAATAATAAACATTATGTACAATAAAAGTTAACACTAATATAATACAAATTAAATATATGTAAATAATTTTGAAGTACATATAACTATTATAAATATTCACAAATATGTATTAATGTATATACATTTAGTTACATATATATAATTAAAAATATTATTAAACTAATATTTTCAATTTATATATTAATTTACAAATGTATTTTAAATGTAATAATTTAATAAATAAACATATATATATATATATATATATATATATACACACACACACACACAGCCAATAACATAATAACATTAAACAAAACACCAGTTTATATATACATATACCCACTAACATAATAACATTAAAAATATACCAATTTAATTACAAATAAAAAAGTAAACAACATATAAAAATTATCAATTTACAAAAAATATATTAAACATTAAATATATTAATAGTTATAAATATCAGATTCATGCATAGATAACATCATAATTAAATTTTAAATAAAGTAAAGTAAACTATAAAATTCTGTAAATAATACATAAACTATTCCCACTTCAATTTACACAACAGTAGCAAAAATGTTGGACTGAGGAGGGATAAAATTTACTACTCCCACTCCAAACAGTGCAACAGTATGGAAAATGTATAATTGCGGAGGGGTAACATTTTCTATTCCCACTCCAGTCAGTGCAAGGGTAGGGAAATTGTTGGACTCATGAGGGGTAACATTACTATTCCCACTCCAGTGATTGCAACAGTAGTGAAAGTGTTGCATTGCTGAGAAGTAAAATATATTATTCCCACTACAGTGTATGCAACACTAGGGAAAGTGTTAGATTGCAGAGGGGTAAAATTTACTATTCCCACTCCAGTCAGTGCAACAGTAGGGAAAGTGTTGGTTTGCAGAGGGGTAAAATTTAGTATTCCACTCCAGTCAGGGAAACAGTAGGGAAAGTGTTGGATTGTGGAGGGGTAACATTTACTATTCCCACTCTAGTCAGTGCAACCCCTATACCCCTACAAAACCTAAACCTGCACATAAAACTTAACATTTAAAAAAATTAGTTACACAATTAACATAATTAATGATCAATTAAGTAATTAATATTAATTAAAAATGAATTATTAATTAATTATAATTATTTTACTTCCCATCCTATAGCCCTAAAAAACCCACAACCTGCACCTGAAACTTAACTTTAAAAAAAGCGAATTACACAATTAACATAAATATTCATCAACTAATTAATCTATATTATTAAATCATTACACATTTAACATAATTAATGATCAATTAAATAAATAATACTAATTATTAATATATCATAATATATTTACTTCCCACCAGAAACCCCTACAAAAACCACAACCAGCACCTAAAAGTTAATGTACAAAAAATAATTACACAATTAACATAATTAATTATCAATTTAATCATTAATATTAATAACAAATAATTATTAATTATTTATAATTAATTTACTTCCCACCCTGTACCCCTATAAACCACACAACCTGCTACAGTACTAAAAATCACAAACATTTATTAAACTAATTTTAATAACTACTAAAAATGTAACAACTATATTAAAAACATACACAATAATTATACAAATCATTTATAACATGTACATTTAAAATATATACTAAAATACACAACAATAATTAAAAAACGATATTATAAACAAATATAGGCCTGATTACAATGCCGGTCGGAGTTGTCTCCGACCGACATCGCCGCGGATGCGAAACCGACCGACCATAGGTCGGCGGTCCTGACTCCGCAATCACGATGCAACCCCAAATGGTGCGGTCGCAAGCTCCCATTTCTCTATGGGAGCCTGTGCTGCAGTCGGAAACCGGCCGCAGCACAAACTCCTATAGAAAAATGGGAGTTTTTGTTAATTCCTGTACCGTGTGGCAGGCACCTCATGGAACATGCCACTCAGTGGGATTAACAGGGGGGCACCATATGTTCCCCCCAGGCCCCCAACCGGAGGCCGCTATTGCAAGGAGGCCCTGCTAGGGGCACCCAAAGTTGCTTTCTGACAGGCTTTTCATGTCGGAAAGCCTGACATGAGAAGCCTGTGGGAAACCGACATCGTAATCCCGATGGCGGAAACGCCATCCTCAAGGGATTACGTGTCGGTTCTGACTACCCGATGGGCTCCTTGAGCCCGTCGGGAGCCAGCCGGAATGACCGGACGGTTTTAATTCCAATCTCCATATTTGTAATACGGCGGTCGTAATTGAAACCGAAGATATCTGTCGGAAAGCCTCCGAACACAGTTTGGAAGCTTTCTGACTGACATCAAAATCAGGGTCCATATTTTTTGTAAACGATCTTAATGGTTTAGATATTTGCAAAATCAATATTACTTACCTTAAAATCGATATCCTTGACAATTATATTCCTGACAACAATATTTATATCTCACATTGTGTTAGACACAATATTTTGCTATGATGATATTTTGGTTTCGATATTTTGTCTGCATACGGTTTATACGAGTGCTCTTGTTCTGAAGGCTGTGACTCATTGCATTCTCAAAACCCCATGGATTGATTAGCAAAGGTATGGGAAATATGACAGCCCATGATTAATACTTGAGTTTGAAAATAAAAGAAACAATTAAACATACTATGGGCCTCATTACGATGGCGGAGGGACCGTCACCAACATGCTGTCGGTGGCGGTCCCTCCGCCATCGCAATGCAGTTTTCATAATATGGCGGGGGGAAGCGTGGTGGTCGGAAAGACCGACCGCCACAGTCCAGTCGGGCGGATCAGATCTGACTGCCCGTCGGACCAACTGCTAATCGCTGCATTGCGGTGGTGCTTGCGAGGCACCACCATAGGGATTATGATATCCCTTTCCCCCGGTCGTTCTGCGGTGGTCAACTCGCCGCAAAATGGCTGGCAGAAAGGGATTTGGGGGCCTGTAGTGGGCTGCCCTTAATCCCTGGGGCAGGGACATGTACCCTGGGGGGCACCTATGGTGCCTCCCTACATATCCCTGCACTATTTGGCAGGCACCCCATGGTGCCTGCACCCTGTTTTTTGTATTGCGGCTGGGGCTGCTGACTGCATCCCCGCCACAATACAAAATATAGGTAATGCGACCCCCCACGGTGGCGGTCACATCATAATTCGGATGGTGAGTAGGCCGCCTTGTAGGCGGCCGGTCCCAAATCCGATACCATGGCGGACCGACTGAAGTCCATCCGCCATCGTAATGACACCCTATATTCATTACTAAGGATGGAATTCATCAAATTAGAGAACATCAGGTTATTTGAACAGAACAATACACAAGCTAGCAATCCTTGGTCTTGCGAGATGCATGAGTATAATGCATTTATACTGCATTAAGTGTCACATACAACATTAGGGTAGCCAGGGTAAATACATTTGTTAAGTCCATCATAGAATCTCCAATTTGTGAAAGTAGCTCTCCTTGTAAACGAATAGAAATGTATTCACATAATTAGCTATATTTTCAGTAAGGCTTCCAACACTCACAATGGTTTGCCTCCCTGTTATATCTTCCATAGAGTTATGAATCTTAGGTAACAAATATAAAAGGTAGGATAATGGGATGTCTGATCTTCAAAAAATCATCCTGCCAATGAGATATGATTGTTGCAGCCATTTAGTAAGAAGCTCCTCCAACATATAATGTGGAGTAAAATCAATCTGTAGTTGTCAGTAATAATTCACATCTAATAGCTTACTATACATTTCTTTGACATCATTGGCATCCCAAAACACAATGGCCCTCATTACGATGACATTGTAGCTGGATCGGGACAGACTGACATGTAGTCAGCGGTCCCCCCCTGCCAAATTACTATCTGACTACCGTGTAGGCAAACGGAAACATGCTCTTTGCCATTGAGGCTTGTGCTGTGGCCCGTAAAAGCCCCAATGGCAAAAGGCATCTTTACAATCATCCCTGCAACATGTGGCAGGCACAACACGGTGCCTGGCACACAGGGCATGGATGTTTGGTGGGGCACCACAGGTGCCCCCAGGGCTCATAGTAGCCCATGGGGGACGGGGCCCTGCTGGGGGCCCCGAAGCCCCTTTCCAACAGACTTTCTATGGCGGCCGGACATCATAATCCCAACGGCAGGGCCTGCGCAGGCACCGCTGGCAGTCAGGGATTACTAGTTTGACAGCCTCCCCAACGGGATCTCCTATCCTGTCAGAGGTGGACGTTCTTCCCCCTGACCTCAGCGCTCGGACCACCATCATCATTATCCGTCTGTCGGACCGCAGCCCTGGATGTCGGGCAGAGCACCACCAATGGCCTGTCGGAGGCAGTCCGTCCGACATCGTAATCGGGCCCAATGTTACTACCTTTATCGGAGGCTTGCAATCAATAATAATAACTTTATTTTGTAAAATGTTACCTCAAATTTCATTGTTTAAAATTATTTTCTTAATCTTCTAATTTACCACTTGTACAAAAGTGCTATTCACATTATAAATCAGTAATCTTTGGACAGAATGAAGATTTTACCTTCAAACTATTATTCAAATAGAAATCACCACCAATACACCATTCCACATAGTTGTCCCTCATGATTTCAGGATTCTTTATAATATTTGCCAGACATCTGAGGTAAAAAAAATAATAAATGTTTTAATCAGTAACACAATAAATCATAAAAACAGAATTCTTTGAATATTTATCTTTATTGCAAAACTATTTAAAGGCCCAAAATTTACAAGCTAACTTGAATAAGCCAATTTTCAAATCAATCATATCACAATTATGTGGGGGACACAAACTGAGGCCTAGTTCTAATACATCCTTTGCCCCTTTTTGTCAACACTCTGTCAGATAGATTTAATCCAGCCAATTCTTTTAGCCCCCTTTCTTTGTTCTTTGTGGGGGATTCATCCCATATGTTTCTTTTTATTGTTTCTCTGGCTTTGATTTCATGTGTCACTTGTTTTTCCAATTTAATCGCAATCTGCATTTGATCTAAAAACAAATCTCAACTTGTACTGGAAACATGCCCATTAATTCCCAAAATCAGATTCAATTTCTGAGTACCTGGGATTCTCTCTATGTGATAATAGGTCTATATTTATAAAAAAAACAATAATATTGATGTGCAAATGAATAAAAACGACCATTCTCTTAAGCTTCCACTATTTGAATATTGAAATGTCCTCTTGATGTTTATTCAATTTGGCATTTACATCTGTCAGGAAAACTTCTATAGAGAGATTTAGTAACCTGGTATTACATTTTTCTTTATCCTTGTTATCAATGTTTTAATTTCTCCTGCTCAATATATGCATGTATCTTCAAAGTCTCAATCATCCTTATTATTTTAAAATCTGTTCCCATTTTTGAAATACATACCAGATTTGACTCACCATCATAATTTAGAGAGGCCATACTCCTCATATCTAATGGGATCATTTCATATTCTAACTTCCTGGAGACAGAGGCTACCTCCCACACCTTGCATATCTCACGCAGATTCATTTTTTCAAATTGTTTGAATTTTTCAATTAATCCTGTTTTTGTTCCTTGATTCAAAGCATCAATACACACCAGTCGCACGTAAATCAAAGGTGCAAGCAAACATACTGCACTGAAGCAAGAGAGCTCCTTGAAAAGTGGTGACATAATCAATTCAATCCAGAATCCATCATCCAAATATTATACTTTATTTTATTAAAAGTGCAAAAAAGCTAAATAGTGCAGTTCAAAAGTGAATGGCCTGACATATTTCAGCTGGCTCCCTAGATTTATCTAAGGAAGATTGCATCAACTTTTACTAAAGTCAATATATAGGGAAGTGCTGATCAATCAGAGACACCTGTGTCTGGGGGATCACTGATATAATATTGATTACAACAATTTGAATATGAAGATACTGAAATATTGTGTCAATATTGTGTCAAAAATAGTTTTGCTATACTTATAATGATAAGTACAAAAATATCAAAAAAATATTGTTTCACACTAATATCAATATTATCAATAGACACATACAGAAATATTGTTTTTTAATATATATATTACCTACTGGCGGTCGCCAGTAGGTAGTTATAGTTAGGACCTAGTTGCCATAGGAAAAGCGTTTTTTGATTTGCCAATATCTTTGGCGCCGTTTGAGGAACCTTTGCCAAATTTTCAAAACTAATGGGGCGCTCCGGTCAGCTCCTGTCTTGAAAGTGTTGGGGTGATTCGTCAAGCTGGGGCCAAGAAAAAAGGGGGGTCCCAAAACACGTTTTCTCCATAGGAAACTTTTGTCGCAGCTACAGCCAGAACTGCTGAACGGAATTACACCAAATTTGGCAGAGATGTAGCTCTTGGTTCAGAGTGCACTCTTTGCTCTAAATGGTGTAAATCTGTTCAGTAGTTCCTGAGAAATGCAAAAATAAAAATCTATCGATATTTGGTTGCCGCGGTGGATCGGCGAACCCTCCCGAGCACAAGCTTTATTCTGATTGGCTGCCAACACTACAAACCAAAAAGTGTTGGCAGCCATCTTGTGGCTCGGTTGAACTGAGTCACAAGAAAAAAAGTCAAAAAACAAGAAAAGGGGGCAGGGTAGAAACACCCTGACCCCCTAGGCCTGTTCAGGGGGTCCCACAGGGACTCAGAGGGCCCAGAAAAGCATTTTCTTTTACATTTTCAGCAGGATTCACATAGGGTACGCAAATCCCGCCAACACTTTTTTTTTTAAAATGAAGCGCGGGCCCCTGCGCTTTGTTTGTTTTAAGCCCCCGGGTGGGCCAGGTCCTGGGGCAATATATAATTATGTTGTGGGGGCCTGCGAGGGCCCCCGCAGCCCCGGAGACCACCACCACCCAGGGGCTTTGTTAAATATGCACAGGGGCACGCGGCCCCCCACAGCCCTGGGACTTTTATTTATTTTGGTTGGGGGGCCACGCGGGCCCCCCAAGCCCTGGGGACCGCAACCCCCCTAGGTTTACAAAAATTAAAAGAAAGTGTGGTGGGGGCTTCTGCCCTCTCCACCCTCCCCCGGGACCACCACCTCCCTGGGCTATGTACAAGTTGGGAGGGGGACCGTGCAGCCCCCTTCCAGGAGCCCTCCTTGGCCCTGGGGACTGCCGCCCCCCAGGGCCGGCTCCAGCAATGTCCCAGGGTGCCCACACCCAGGACATTGCAGTTTGCAGTGGCAGGGCGGGAGCACTGCTCCCGCCCTGCCATTGCACACTCCTGCCTCGCTTCATGGAAGCGAGAGCAGGAAAACTGCTCTTGCTTCCATGAAGCAAAGCAAATTGCTTTTGGACAAGGGGAGCTACATGTCAGCAGCTACCCTTTTCCAAAAGCAATGCTGGCTCCCGCAGCAGATGGGGAGCCGGCAAGGACCGCGGGGGCATTGGGGCTCCCCCCGCGGTCCCCAGCCTGAGGTCAGGCCCCAGGGGATGGGGTCCCTGGGGCCAAAAGTGGCCCAGGAAAGGGGGCCATGCAGCCCCTCTCCAGTAAAAAAAAAAAAGAAATTTAAAGAGGTAAAGCACTGGGGGATGGGGTCCCCGGGGCCAAAAATGGCCTCAGGAACGGGGCCGCCTGGCCCCCTTCCCATTTAAAAAAAATAAATAAATGGCTCAGGCCCTGTGGGATGGGGTCCCCAGGGCCCAAAATATATTAAGAGAAGGGGCCACACAGCCCCCTCCTAAAAAAAAAAAAGAAAAGAAAAGAGAAGCCTGCATCTCCCCGGAGGCTCGCCTACTCCCTGCACCACTCTGCAAACGCACCTCCTGGCGCGTTCTGGGTTGGGGGATCAAGTCCCCTTGAATCCTAAGGGTCCTTACAGTGGTGGAGAAAGGGGCCGTGGCCTGTGTCCACCTCTCAGCAATCCCACTGTGTGGGGCTTACTGGAGATAACAGGTAGGCTTGTTGGCCCCTAAGGACCCCCAGCAGCGAAGGGGACTTCAATCCCCATCCAAGAGCGCACCAGGGAGCGTGTTTGCAGACTGGTGGGCAAAGGGGGTGTAGCCTGCTTTGAGGACTTACCAATGCTGCTGTGTGTGACTTACTGAAGGTAAAAGGAGGGGTGGATGGCCCCCAAGGTTGTCCGCCTGTTACCTCCAGTAAGTGCCATACAATGGGATTGCTAAGAGGTCTTCGGAGGCCATGCTCCCCTTTCTCCACCACTCCACAAACGCGCCTCCTAGCAAACTACTGGTTGGGGGATGAAGTCCACTTTACACCCAATGAGGGACTTTGGGGGCCAAGAAGCCCTCCTGGTACCTCCTGTAGGTCCTACGCAGTGGAATTCCTGAACGCTTGTTGGAGGCCCAGCCCCCTTTCTCCACCACTCTGCAATGTAATAGGTCTCGCATTTGCAAGAGTTAGAGCTATTGGTGTTGTAAATGTAAATGTTCTTTACTAATGTTTTTTGGAGTGAAGTGGATGTAGGTTGTGTGTAGTGGAATTATGTGGTATGTTGTGCAGTGAAATTATGTGGATAGAAAGTGTGGTATTTAGTGTATGGGAATTATGTAGAGTGGGATTATGTGTTATGGAGAGTAATTATGAGGTATGGTAGTCTGTGTTGTGGAGTGGTAACCTCAGGTTTAGTCTTCCTCGTTTCCATAGAAGCTAAACTATAAACTCAATGAGACAAAAAAAGAAGGAACCACTGAGGACCACTTCTGGACCTAGTCAGAGGTATGAGCAGGGCTACTGGAATTATGCGACTGTTTGGCTGCACCGACTTTCGCACTATTATACAGTTTCCGCATTTGCCACATAATACATCATCTGCTGCATAATCTGAAAGATTTGAATATAAAAAACCTTGTTTCTAGCTCAAACGGCTCAAACGTTACCAAAAATGCAGCGACAAGTGTTACAGTGTGGTGGAAGACCCTTTGCAAACCTTGAATGGTCACCTGTTACTTATTGCTAAATGTGGGTGTTACATTGGTACTAATGGTGTGCAAACCACTCTTGCTTCTTTCTGCGCCTCTCTTGCCTCTTTCTGCATTAATGTTGCTTCTTTCTGCACCTTTCTTTCTTTTATTTTGCACTTCTTTTGCCTCTTTCTGCACATCACTTCTACTCTCTGCACCTCACCTGCCTCTTTCTGCACCCCTCTTGCCTCTTTCTGCACCCTTCTTCCCTCTTTCTGCACCTCTCTTGCCTCCTTCTGCACCCCTGTTCCCTCTTTCTGCACCCCTCCTGCCTGTTTCTGCACCTCTCCTGCCTGGTTCTGCACCTCTCTTGCCTCTTTCTGCACTTCTCTTGCCTCTTTCGCACCCCTCTTGCCTCTTTCTGCACCTCTGTTGCTTCTTTCTGCACTTCTCATGCTTCTTTCTGCACCTCTCTTGCTTCTTTTTGTACGCCTCTTGCCTCTTTCTGCACCCTTCTTCCCTCTTTCTGCTCCTCTCCTGCCTGTTTCTGCACCTCTGCTTCTTCTTTCTGCACCTCTCTTGCTTCTTTCTGCACCTCTGTTGCTTCTTTCTGCACCCTTGTTGCCTCTTTCTGCTCTCGTCTTTCCTCTTTCTGCACCTCTCTTGTCTCTTTGTGCACCTCTCTTGCGTCTTTCTGCACTTCTCTGGCCTGTTTCTGCACCATTGTTGCTTCTTTCTGCACTTCCCTTGCCTCTTTCTGCATTTCTGTTGCTTCTATCTGCACTCCTCTTGCCTCTTTCTGCATTTCTGTTGCTTCTTTCTGCACTTCTCTTGCCTCTTTCTGCAACCCTCTTGCCTCTTCCTGCATATCTGTTGCTTCTTTCTGCATTTCTCTTGCTTCTTTATATACCTCTCTTGCTTGTTTCTGCACCCCTGTTGCCCCTTTCTGCACTTGTCTTCCTTCTTTGTGCACCTCTCTTCCCTTTTTGTGAACCTCTCTTATCTCTTTCTGTACCTGTCTTGCCTCTTTCTGCACTTCTGTTCCTTCTTTCTGCACCTCTGTTGCTTCTTTCTGCACCTCTCTTGCCTCTTTCTGCACCTTTGTTGCCTCTTTCTGCACCTCACTTGCTTCTTTTTTCACCCCTCTTGCATCTTTCTGTACCCCTCCTCCCTCTTTCTGCACCTCTCTTGCCTCTTTCTACACCCCTGTTCCCTCTTTCTGCACCTCTGCTGCCTGTTTCTGCCCCTCTCTTGCCTCTTTCTGCACCTCTGTTGCCTCTTTCTGCACCTCTCTTGCTTTGTTCTGCAACCCTCTTGCCTCTTTCTGCACCTCTGTTACTTCTTTCTGTTCTTCTCTTTCTTCTTTCTGCAACTCTCTTGCCTCTTTCTGCACCTCACTTGCCTCTTTCTGCACTTCTCTTGCTTTTTCTACACCTCTCTTGCTTCTTTCAGCAATTCTCTTGCCTCTTTCTGTACTTCTCTTGCCTGTTTCTGAATCTCTCTTGCCTCTTTTGGCACCTCACTTTCCTCTTTCTGCACTTCTATTGCTTCTTTCTACCCCTCTGTTGCTTCTTTCAGCAATTCTATTGCCTCTTTCTGTACTTCTCTTGCCTCTTTCTGCATCTCACTTGCTTCTTTCTGCACCCCTCTTGCATATTTCTGCACCCCTCTTGCATCTTTCTGCACCCCTCTTCCCTCTTTCCGCACCTCTCTTGCCTCTTTCTGCACCCCTGTTCCCTCTTTCTGCACCTCTGCTGCCTGTTTCTGCACCTCTCTTGCCTCTTTCTGCACCTGTTTCTTCGTTCTGCACTTCTCTTTCTGTTTTCTGCACCTCTCTTGCTTCTTTCTGCACCCCTTTTGCCTCTTTCTGCACCCTTCTTCCCTCTTTGTGCATCTCTCTTGCCTCTTTCTGCACCTCTCTTGCCTTTTTCAGCAGTTCTCTTGCCTCTTTCTGCACCTCTTTTTCTTCTTTCTGCACTTCTCTTGCCTCTTTCTACACCTCTGTTGGTTCTTTCCGCATTGCTGTTGCTTCTTTCTGCACCTCTCTTGCAAATTTCTGCACCCCTCTTGCCTGTTTCTGCACCCGTCTTGCCTGTTTCTGCACCCGTCTTCCCTCTTTCTGCACCTCTCTTGCCTCTATCTGCACCCCTGTTCCTTCTTTCTGCACCTCTTTTGCCTGTTTCTGAAACTCTGTTGCCTCTTTCTGCAGTTCTCTTGCCTCCTTCTGCACCTCTGTTGCTTCTTCCTGCACTTCTCTTGCCTCTTTCTGCACCCATCTAGCCCTTTCTGCACCTCTGTTGCTTCTTTCTGCACTTCTTGTGCTTCTTTCTGTACCTCTTTTACTTCTTTCTCTCTTGCCTCTTTCTGCACCTCTGTTGCTTCTGTCAGCACTTCTCTTGCTTCTTTCTGTACCTCTCTTGCTTGTTTCTGCACCCCTGTTGCCCCTTTCTGCACTTGTCTTCCTTCTTTGTGCACCTCTCTTCCCTTTTGTGAACCTCTCTTATCTCTTTCTGTACCTGTCTTGCCTCTTTCTGCACTTCTGTTCCTTCTTTCTGCACCTCTGTTGCTTCTTTCTGCACCTCTCTTGCCTCTTTCTGCACCTTTGTTGCCTCTTTCTGCACCTCACTTGCTTCTTTTTGCACCCCTCTTGCATCTTTCTGTACCCCTCCTCCCTCTTTCTGCACCTCTCTTGCCTCTTTCTACACCCCTGTTCCCTCTTTCTGCACCTCTGCTGCCTGTTTCTGCCCCTCTCTTACCTCTTTCTGCACCTCTGTTGCCTCTTTCTGCACCTCTCTTGCTTTGTTCTGCAACCCTCTTGCCTCTTTCTGCACCTCTGTTACTTCTTTCTGTTCTTCTCTTTCTTCTTTCTGCAACTCTCTTGCCTCTTTCTGCACCTCACTTGCCTCTTTCTGCACTTCTCTTGCTTTTTCTACACCTCTCTTGCTTCTTTCAGCAATTCTCTTGCCTCTTTCTGTACTTCTCTTGCCTGTTTCTGAATCTCTCTTGCCTCTTTTGGCACCTCACTTTCCTCTTTCTGCACTTCTATTGCTTCTTTCTACCCCTCTGTTGCTTCTTTCAGCAATTCTATTGCCTCTTTCTGTACTTCTCTTGCCTCTTTCTGCATCTCACTTGCTTCTTTCTGCACCCCTCTTGCATATTTCTGCACCCCTCTTGCATCTTTCTGCACCCCTCTTCCCTCTTTCCGCACCTCTCTTGCCTCTTTCTGCACCCCTGTTCCCTCTTTCTGCACCTCTGCTGCCTGTTTCTGCACCTCTCTTGCCTCTTTCTGCACCTGTTTCTTCTTTCTGCACTTCTCTTTCTGTTTTCTGCACCTCTCTTGCTTCTTTCTGCACCCCTTTTGCCTCTTTCTGCACCCTTCTTCCCTCTTTGTGCATCTCTCTTGCCTCTTTCTGCACCTCTCTTGCCTTTTTCGGCAGTTCTCTTGCCTCTTTCTGCACCTCTTTTTCTTCTTTCTGCACTTCTCTTGCCTCTTTCTACACCTCTGTTGGTTCTTTCCACATTGCTGTTGCTTCTTTCTGCACCTCTCTTGCAAATTTCTGCACCCCTCTTGCCTGTTTCTGCACCCGTCTTGCCTGTTTCTGCACCCGTCTTCCCTCTTTCTGCACCTCTCTTGCCTCTATCTGCACCCCTGTTCCTTCTTTCTGCACCTCTTTTGCCTGTTTCTGAAACTCTGTTGCCTCTTTCTGCAGTTCTCTTGCCTCCTTCTGCACCTCTGTTGCTTCTTCCTGCACTTCTCTTGCCTCTTTCTGCACCCATCTAGCCCTTTCTGCACCTCTGTTGCTTCTTTCTGCACTTCTTGTGCTTCTTTCTGTACCTCTTTTACTTCTTTCTCTCTTGCCTCTTTCTGCACCTCTGTTGCTTCTGTCAGCACTTCTCTTGCTTCTTTCTGTACCTCTCTTGCTTCTTTCTGCGCCCCTCTTGCCTCTTTCTGCACCCTTCTTCCCTCTTTGTGCACCTCTCTTGCCTCTTTCTGCACCTCTTTCCTCTTTCTGCAGTTCTCTTTCTTCTTTCTGCACCTCTGTTCCTTCTGTATGTACTTCTCTTGCCTCTTTCTGCACCCCTCTTTCTGCACCTCTGTTGCTTCTTTCAGCACTTCTGTTGCTTCTTTCTCCACCTTTCTTCCTCTTTCTGCACATGTCCTACCTATGTTGGTATAGTTAGAAATTAGCATTTAAAAAACCTTAGAAATTCACTGAAAAAAACTGAGATTTAAGGGATGTTAGAGATAGGAATTAGCATTTAAAAAACCTTAGAAATTCACTGAAAAAACAGGTTTCAGAGACGTTATAGTTAGGCTGACATTTCACTTGTACAAAACCAGAGAAATTCAGCCGTTATAGTTAGTTGAGCTAACTATAACTCCCGCCCCCGCAATGCACTGCTGATGATGTCGCATATTACATCACTCTTGACATGGTCAGTGACATCACTGATGACATCACTCATGACATGGTCAGTGACATCACTCATGACATCTCAAATGACATCACTGATAGTAACTACATATGTGAAAGGCAGTATATGTGAGTGTTGGAGTATATAAGTGACTGTATGTGAGAGTGAGTGATTGTGAGAGTGGCTGTATGGATGAGTGTGTGCTTGTGTTAGTGATTGTATACGAGAGTAAGTATGTGTTAGTATCTGTATAAATAAGTGAGGTGGTGTGTGTATAACTGCAGGTGAGTAAATGGGAGTGTGATTGATTCTTTGCATGACTGACTAGCTGAGTGAGTAACTCTATGGGTGAGTGGTGGTGTGTGAGTGTCTGTATGGGTGTATGAGTGCATATGATAGTGGCTGTATTAATGAGTGACTGCATGTATGAGTGACTGTATGGATAAAGCAGTGGATGTGTGTGTAGACCTAGGAATCAGTGAGTGGGTATATAGTAACTGGTATTGGTGTGTCTATGGTTTCGAGAATGGGAGTCTGTATTTTAGAGTGGGTGTATCAAAGGTTATATTAAGCTGTGAGGAGGTGCATCAGAGGATCACGTAGATGATGTCATCAGTGATGTCATCAGTGATGTCATTTGAGATGTCATCAGTGATGTCATCAGTGATGTCACTGACCATGTCATGAGTGATATAATATGTGATGTCATCTGCAGTGCATTGCGGGGGCGTGAGTTATAGTTAGCTCAACTAACTATAATGGCCGGATTTCTCTGGTTTTGTACGAGTGAAATGTCCAACTAACTATAACGTCCCTGAAACCTGTGGTTTTTTCAGTGAATTTCTATGGTTTTTTAAATGCTAATTTCTAACTATAACGCCCCTGAAACCTATGGTTTTTTCAGTGAATTTCAAAGGTTTTTAAATGATAATTTCTAACTATAACGTCCCTGAAACCTATGGTTTTTTCAGTGAATTTCAAAGGTTTTTAAATGCTAATTTCTAACTATGCCTACATAGGAAGAAAGGCGCAGAAAGAAGCAAGAGAAATGCAGAAAGAGGCAACAGAAGTCCAGAAAGAGGAAGAAAGGTGCCGAAAGAAGCAAGAGATATGCAGAAAGAACCAACAGAGGTGCAGAAAGAGGCCTTGTTGCAAAGTCAACATGTGCCTGGGCACCCCCCATATTTTTGCTGACTGGTACTGGTGGTAACTGACTCTGACTGACCCTGGGCTCTGCCTAACCAGGCCCAGAGCCAGTGCTATGCTGAAATACACTTAGAATACACTGAAAACACCTACATACACTAGGGTACACTATGGGTTGGGGTACCCCTGTGATTGGCATGACCTCCCCTGCAAGGCCCTAGTACATAATAGATCAGGGGGATTAAACCTACCTCTAAGTCCCTAGCATATAATAGGGCATGGCAGTTTAGAGGCCAGCAGCCCTTTTCTGCACTTGCATGTGTGCACTGCTGAGCCTGAGGTCAGTTTAAATGTAGCCCTGTGTGTGCAAAAGAGGCAAGAGAGGTGCAGAAAGAGGCAAGAGAGGTGCAGAAAGAGGGAAGAAGGGTGCATAAAGAGGCAAGAGAGGAGCAGAAAGAAGCAAGAGAGGTGCAGAAAGAAGCAAGAGAAGTACAGAAAGAAGCAACAGAGGTGCAGAAAGAGGGAAGAGAGGTGCAGAAAGAGGCAAGAGAAGTGCAGAAAGAGGCAGCAGAGGTGCAGAAACAGGCAGAAGAGGTGCAGAAAGAGGGAACAGGGGTTCAGAAAGAGAGAAGAGGGGTGCCGAAAGAGGCAAGATAATGCAGAAATTTGCTAGAGAAGTGCAGAAAGAAGCACGAACAGTGCAGTAAGAAACAACAGAGGTGCAGAAGGAGGCAAGAGGGGTACAGAAAGAGGCAAAAGACAAGCACAATCAAGCGAAAGAGATGCGGAAAGAGGCTAGAGAGGTGCAGAAAGAGGCAAGAGAGGTACAGAAAGAGGGAACAGGGGTGCACAAAAGAGGGAAAAAGGGTTCAGAAAGAGGCAAGTGGGATGGAGAAAGAAGCAAGAGAGGTGTAGAAAGCAGCAAGAGAAGTGCAGAAAGAAACAACAGAGGTGCAGAAAGACGCAAGAGCGGTGTAGAAAGAACCAACAGAGGATGCAGAAAGAGGCAAGAGGGGTGCACAAAGAGGCAAGCGAAGTGCAGAAAGAAGCAAAAGAGGTGCAGAAAGAGGCAAGAGGGGTACAGAAAGAGACAAGAGCAGTGCAGAAAGAACCAATAGACGTGCAGGGAAAGGAAAGAAGGGTGCAGAAAGAGGTAGGAGGGGTACAGAAAGAAGCAAGAGAGGTGTAGAAAGAAGCAAGAGAAGTGCAGAAAGAAGCAACAGAGGTACAGAAAGAGGCAAGAGGGGTGCAGAACGAGGCAAGAGAAGTGCAGAAAGAAGCAAAAGAGGTGCAGAAAGAGGCAAGAGGGGTGGCAGAATGAGGCAAGAGCGGTGCAAAAGGAACCAAGAGACATGCAGGAAAAGGGAAAAAAAGTGCAGAAAGAAGCACGAGGGGTGCAGAAAAAAGCAAGAGAGGTGTAGAAAAAAGCAAGAGAAGTGCAGAAAGAAGCAACAGAGGTGCAGAAAGAGGCAAGAGGGGTGCAGGAAGTGGCATGAGAAGTGCAGAAAAAATCAAAAGAGATGCAGAAAGAGGCAAGAGGGGTGCAGAAAGAGGCAAGAGAGGAGCAGAAAGAGGCAAGAGAGGTGCACAAAGATGTACAAGGGGTGCAGAAATTTGCAAGAGAAGTGCAGAAAGAAGCAAGAGCAATGCAGTATGAAAAAACAGAGATACAGAAGGAGGCCAGAGGGGTGCAGAAAGAGGCAAGAGCACTGCAGAAAGAAGCAAGAGACATGCATGAAAAGGGAAGAAGGGTGCAGAAAGAGGCAAGAGGGGTGCAGAAAGAGGGAAGAGGTGTGTAAAAGAGGCACAAGGGGTGCAGAAAGAAGGGACAGAGGTGCAGAAAGAAGCAAGAGAAGTGCAGAAAGAAGCAACAGAGGTGCAGAAAGAGGGATGAGGTGTGGAAAAAGAAGCAAGAGAAGTGCAGAAAGAAGCAACAGAGATGCAAAAAGGGGGAACGGGGTGGAGAAAGTGGCGAAAGGGGTGTAGAAAGAAGCAAGAGAGGTGCAGAAAGAAACAAAAAAGAGCAGAAAGAAGGATTAGGGGTGCAGAAAGAGACAAGAGGTGTGCAGAAAGATGAAAGAGGGGGTGGAGAAAGAAGCAGAAGTGGTGCAGAAAGAAGCAAGAGAGGTGCAGAAAGAAGCAAGAGTAGTGCAGAAAGATGCAGCAGAGGTGCAGAAAGATGCAAGAGGGGTACAAAAAGAGGCAAGAGAAGTGCAGAAAGAAGCAAAAGAGGTGCAGAAAGAGGCAAGAGGGGTACAGAAAGAGACAAGAGCAGTGCAGAAAGAACCAAGAGACGTGCAGGGAAAGGGAAGAAGGGTGCAGAAAGAGGTAGGAGGGGTGCAGAAAGAAGCAAGAGAGGTGTAGAAAGAAGCAAGAGAAGTGCAGAAAGAAGCAACAGAGGTGCAGAAAGAGGCAAGAGGGGTGCAGAAAGAGCCAAGAGAAGTGCAGAAAGAAGCAAAAGAGGTGCAGAAAGAGGCAAGAGGGGTGGCAGAAAGAGGCAAGAGCGGTGCAGAAGGAACCAAGAGACATGCAGGAAAAGGGAAAACGGGTGCAGAAAGAGGCACGAGGGGTGCAGAAAAAAGCGAGAGGTGTAGAAAGAAGCAAGAGAAGTGCAGAAAGAGGCAAGTGAGGTGCAGAAAAAAGCAAAAGAGGTACAGAAAGAGGCAAGAGGGGTGCAGAAAGAGGCAAGAGAGGAGCAGAAAGAGGCAAGAGAGGTGCACAAAGATGTACAAGGGGTGAAGAAATTTGCAAGAGAGGTGCAGAAAGAAGTAAGAGCAATGCAGTAAGAAAACACAGAGATACAGAAGGAGGCCAGAGGGGTGCAGAAAGAGGCAGGAGAAGTGCAGAAAGAAGCAAGAGACATGCATGAAAAGGGAAGAAGGGTGCATAAAGAGGCAAGAGGGGTGCAGAAAGAGGGAAGAGGTGTGTAAAAGAGGCACAAGGGGTGCAGAAAGAAGGGACAGAGGTGCAGAAAGAAGCAAGAGAAGCACAGAAAGAAGAAACAGAGGTGCAGAAAGGGATGAGGTGTGGAAAAAGAAGCAAGAGAAGTGCAGAAAGAAGCAACAGAGATGCAAAAAGGGGGAACGGGGTGGAGAAAGTGGCGAAAGGGGTGTAGAAAGAAGCAAGAGAGGTGCAGAAAAAACAAAAAAAGAGCAGAAAGAAGGATTAGGGGTGCAGAAAGAGACAGGAGGGAACAGAAAGATGGAAGAGGGGTGCAGGAAGAAGCACAAGTGGTGCAGAAAGAAGCAAGAGAGGTGCAGAAAGAAGCAAGAGTAGTGCAGAAAAAAGCAAAAGAGGTACAGAAAGAGGCAAGAGGGGTGCAGAAAGAGGCAAGAGAGGAGCAGAAAGAGGCAAGAGAGGTGCACAAAGATGTACAAGGGGTGAAGAAATTTGCAAGAGAGGTGCAGAAAGAAGTAAGAGCAATGCAGTAAG
Source organism: Calotriton arnoldi (assembly GCA_963921515.1). Classification (NCBI taxonomy): domain Eukaryota; kingdom Metazoa; phylum Chordata; class Amphibia; order Caudata; family Salamandridae; genus Calotriton; species Calotriton arnoldi. The sequence continues at coordinate 17,273 of CAWUFW010023735.1, read as the reverse complement.
AAAACACAGAGAAACAGAAGGAGGCCAGAGGGGTGCAGAAAGAGGCAGGAGAAGTGCAGAAAGAAGCAAGAGACATGCATGAAAAGGGAAGAAGGGTGCATAAAGAGGCAAGAGGGGTGCAGAAAGAGGGAAGAGGTGTGTAAAAGAGGCACAAGGGGTGCAGAAAGAAGGGACAGAGGTGCAGAAAGAAGCAAGAGAAGCACAGAAAGAAGAAACAGAGGTGCAGAAAGGGATGAGGTGTGGAAAAAGAAGCAAGAGAAGTGCAGAAAGAAGCAACAGAGATGCAAAAAGGGGGAACGGGGTGGAGAAAGTGGCGAAAGGGGTGTAGAAAGAAGCAAGAGAGGTGCAGAAAAAACAAAAAAAGAGCAGAAAGAAGGATTAGGGGTGCAGAAAGAGACAGGAGGGAACAGAAAGATGGAAGAGGGGTGCAGAAAGAAGCACAAGTGGTGCAGAAAGAAGCAAGAGAGGTGCAGAAAGAAGCAAGAGTAGTGCAGAAAGATGCAGCAGAGGTGCAGAAAGAGGCAAGAGGGGTACAAAAAGAAGGAAGAGGGGTGCAGAAAGAAGAAAGAGAAGTGCAGAAAGAAGCAACAGAGGTGCAGAAAGAGGCAAGAGAGGTGCAGAAACAGACAATAGAGGTACAGAAAGAGGCAAGAGAATTGCTGAAAGAATCAACAGAGGTGTAGAAAGAAGCAAGAGAAGTGCAGAAAGAGGCAAGTGAGATGCAGAAAGAGGCTAGAAAGGTGCAGAAAGAGGGAAGACGAGTGCAGAAAGAGACAACAGGAGTGCAGAAAGAAGCAAGACATGTGCAGAAAGAAGCATGGGAAGTGCAGAATGAAGCAACGGGTGCATAAAGAAGCAAGAGAAGTGCAGAAAGAAGCAACAGAGGCGCAGAAAAGGCAAGAGAACTGCAGAGAGGCAAGAGAGTTGCAGAAACATGCAAAAGAGGTACAGAAAAAGGGAACAGGGGTGCAGACTGAGGCAAGAGAGATGCAGAAACAGGTAAGAGGGGTGCAGAAAGAGGCAATAGGGGTGCAGAAATTTGCAAGAGAGGTACAGAAAGAAGCAAGAGCAGTGCAAAAGAACCAACAGAGGTGCAAAAAGAGGCAAGTGAGGTGCAGAAGGAGGCAAGAGAACTGCAGAAAGAGGCAAGAGAGTTGCAGAAACAGGCAAAAGGGGTGCAGAAAGAGGGAACAGGTGGGCAGACTGAGGCAAGAGAGGTACAGAAAGTGGGAAGAGGGGTGCAGAAAAAGGCAAGAGGGATGCAGAAATTTGGAACAGAGGTGCAGAAAGAAGCAAAAGCAGTGCAGAAAGAACCAACAGAGGGGCAGAAAGAGGCAAGAGGGGTACAGAAAGAGGCAAGTGAATTGCAGAACGAAGCAAAAGAGGTGAAGGAAGAACCAACAGAGGTGCAAAAAGAGGCAAGAGGAGTCCAGAAAGGGGTAAGAGAGGTGCACAAAGAGGCAAGAGGGGTACAGAAAGAGGCAGGAGGGTGCAGAAACAAGGAAGAGAACTGCAGAAAGAAGCAACAGAGGTGCTGAAAGAGGCCCGAAGGGTGCAGAAAGAGACAAGAGAGGTGTTGAAAGAGGCAACAGAGGTGCAGAAGTAGGCAAGAGAACTGCAGAAAGAGGCAAGAGAGTTGCAGAAACAGGCAAGTGAGGTGCAGAAGGAGGCAAGAGAACTGCAGAAAGAGGCAAGAGAGGTGCAGAAATAGACAAGAGAGTTGCACAAAGAAGGAAGAAGGGTGCAGAAACAGGCAAAAAGGGTGCAGAAAGAAGCAAGTGAGGTGCAGAAAGAGGCAAGAGAGGTGCAGAAAGAGGCTAGAGAGGTGCAGAAACAGGCAAGAGAAGTGTTGAAAGAGGCAACAGAGGTGCAGAAGTAGGCAAGAGAACTGCAGAAAGAGGCAAGAGAGTTGCAGAAACAGGCAAGTGAGGTGCAGAAGGAGGCAAGAGAACTGCAGAAAGAGGCAAGAGAGGTGCAGAAAGAGGCAAGTGAGGTGCAGAAAGAAGCAAGATAAGTGCAGAAAGAAGCAACAGACATGCAGAAAGGGGGAAGAGGGGTGTAGAAAGAGGCAAGAGGGGTGCAGAAAGAAGCAAAAGAGGTGCAGAAAGAAGCAAAAGAAGTGCAGAAAGAAGGCACAGAGGTACAGAAAGAGGCAAAAGGAGTGCAGAAAGAGGTAAGAGGGGTGCAGAAAGAGGCAAGAGAGGTGCAGAAAGAGGGAAGAAGGATGCAGAAAGAGGCAAGAGGGGTACAGAAAGAAGCACATGAGGTGCAGAAAGAGGCAGAGGTGCAGAAAGAGGCAAGAGAGGTGCAGAAAGTAGAAGAGATGTACAGAAAGAGGCAAGAGAAGTGTAGAAAAAATAAGAAATGTGCAGAAAGAAGCAACAGAAATGCAAAAAGAGGCAAGAGAGGCGCAGAAAGAATCAAGAGTGGCTTGCACACCATTAGTACCAATTTAACACCCACATTTAGCAATAAGTAACAGGTGACCATTTTTGGTTTGCAAAGGGCCTTCCACCACGCTGTAACACTTGTCGCTGCATTTTTGGTAACGTTTGAGCCGTTTGAGCTAGAAACAAGGCTTTTTTTTGTTCAAATCTGCAGATCAGGGAGGAGATGATGGATTATGTGGCTAATGCAGAAAATGTATAATTGTGCGAAAGTCGGTGCACCCAAACAGTCGCATAATTCCAGTGGCCCTGCTCATACCTCTGACTAGGTCCACAAGTGCTCCTCAGTGATTCCTTCTTTTTTTGTCTCACTGAGTTCATAGTTGAGCTTCTATGGAAACGAGGAAGACTATACCTGAGGTTACCACTCCACAACACAGACTACCATACCACATAATTACTCTCCATAACACATAATCCCACTCTACATACTTCCTATACACTAAATACCATATACTTTCTATCCACATAATTTCACTGCACAACATACCACATAATTCCACTACACACAATGTACATCCACTCCACTCCAAAAAACATTAGTAAAAAACGTTTACATTTACAACGCCAATAGCTCTAACTTTCACAAATGCGAAACCTATTACATTGCAAATGCTTCTTTAACTAGTAGTCGCGTTTGCAGAGTGGTGGAGAAAGTGTGCTGGGCCTCCGACCAGCGCTCAGGAATTCTGCTGCGTAGGACTTACAGGAGGTTCCAGAGGGGCTTCTTGGTCCCCAAAGTCCCTCAGGAGTAAAGTGGACTTCATCCCCCATCCCGTAGTTTGCGAGGAGGTGTGTTTGCAGAGTGGTGGAGAAAGGGGGGTATGGCCTCCAAAGACGTTTTAGCAATCCCACTGTTTGGGACTTACTGGAGGCAACAGGAGGAGTAGTTGGCCCCCAAGGACAACCTTGGGGGCCAACTACCCCTCCTATTACCTCCAGTAAATCCTACACAGCAGGATTGCTAATTTCTCATAGCAGGCAACACCTCCTTTGCCCACCACTCTGCAAATGCGCCTCCTGGTGCGCTCTTGGTTGGGGGATGAAGTCCCCTTGCCTCCTGAGGGTCCCTGGGGGCCAACTAGCCATCCTGTTATCTCTAGTAACCCCCACACAGCTGGATTGCTGATAGGTGGCCCAAGACCATGCCCCCTTTTTACACCACTCTGCAAACGAGCCTCCTGGCGCACTGCTGCTCGGGGAATGAAGTCCACTCTAGTCCTGAGGTCCTCAGGACACAAGAGGACCTCATCGCCCCACCAGCAGTGCGCCAAGAGGTGCGTTTGTAGAGTTGTGTAAAAAGGGGCATGGCCTCGGACCACCTCTCAGCAATCCCACTGTGTGGGGCTTACTGGAGGTACTTGGTGGGCTAGTTGGCCCCCAGGGACCCTCTGGATTCAAGGGGACTTAATTCCCCAACTTAGAATGCGCCAGGAGGCGCGTTTGCAGAGTGGTGCTGAAAGGGGGCAGGGCCTCCGGCAAGATGCCGGCTTTTCTTTTTTTTTGTTTTGTTAGAAGGGGGCCCCATTCTTTTACTATTTTTTGTGGCCCTGGGGACCCCATCCCCCAGGGCCTGGCCAGCCTTTTCTTTTTTTAATTTATTTTGGAGGGGTGCCGGGCGGCCCCACTCCTGAGGCCTTTATTGGCCCCGGGGACCCCATCCCCCGGGGCATTGCCTCATTTAAAAAAAATAATAATAATCAGGAGGGGGGCCGCGTGGCCACCCTTCCCTGGGCCACTTCTGTTCCCGGGGACCCCATCCCCCGGGGCCTGGCCAGCCTTTACTTTTTTTTTTATTTAGGAGGGGGCTGCATGGCCCCGGGGACCCCATCCCCCAGGGCCGGCCTTCTGTTTTAAAAAAAAAATGAAAGGAGAGGGGAGATGAGTGGCCCCCCTCCAGGGCCACTTCTGGCCCTGGAGACCCCATCCCCAGGGCCGGCCCTCAAGTTGGGGACCATGGGGGGAGCCCCAATGCCCCCACGGTCCCTGCCGGCTCCCCGCCTCCTGCGGGAGACGGCATTGCTTTTGGGCAAGGGGAGCTGCTAACATGCAGCTCCCCTTGCCCAAAAGCAATTCTGCTTTGCTTCTTGGAAGCAAGAGCAGGTTTCCTGCTCTCGCTTCCAAGAAGCAAAGTAGTGTTTGCTATGACAGGGCGGGAGCCTTGCTCCTGTCCTGCCATAGCAAACGGCAATGTCCCGGTGGTGGGCACCCCGGGACATTACAGGAGCTGGCCCTGGGGGGTGGCGGTCCCCAGGGCCATCTAGGGCTCCAGGAGGGGGGCCGCGTGGCCCCCTCCCTACATTTGCATAGCCCCGGGGAGGTGGCAGTCCCTGGGGCTTGGGGTATCAAAGCCCCGGGGAGGTGGGAGTCCCAGGGGCAGCGTGGGGGATGGGTTGGAGCCCCACCACACATTTTTTTGCAAGCCCCGGGGAGGTGGCGGCCCCCGGGGCAGCGGGGGGCCACATGCCCCGCGCATTATAAACTAAGCCCCTGGGAGGAGTACACGGGGGTGAGCGGGACATGCTCCCCACATTATGTCCAACAAAAGAGTCTCCAAACAAAGGGAGCCCCCGTCCCTGCAGGGCAGCTTCAAACACGAGAGAGTCCAGTCATCAACATTACACCAAGGAACAGAATAATGAAGCTTCAACTCAAGGACTCACAGGTGAGCATGATGAACAAGGCTGTTAAGCTGAAACGCGTAAGGATACATGCTGCCAGCATATTTGAAAAAATGCCATGAAGTCCTCATATATACTTATATCTATATATACTTATATATATACTATATATACTTATATCAACATACATGTATAGACGTATATGTGTGTCTGTATGTTTATGTATATATATATTCACTGAAAAAACCATAGGTTTTAGGGACAGTTATAGTTAGTTGGACATTGCACTCGTACAAAACCCGTGAAATTCCCCCATTATAGTTAGTTCAGGTAACTATAACTCGCGCCCCTGCAATGCACTGCTGATGACGTCACATATTACATCACTCATGACATGGTCAGTGACATCACTGATGACATCACTGATGACATCTCAAATGACATCACTGATGACATCATCCAGTGACTGTGTGTTTCTGCAAAGTTTAAATATGTTTAATATATATAGGGAAAGGCGTATTGAAGAATGAGTGGGTGAATAAGTGTCTGAATGGATGATTTAGTAGGTGCATGACTAACTCTATAAGTGAGTGATTAAACGTATCTTACTGAATGCATGGGTTAGTGACTAAACTGGGTGAATGTCTGTATCCGTCTGTCTGTTGCTGTGTAAGTGGCAGCATGGGTTTGTGAATAGCTACATGAGTGTCTATATGAGTTATTGATTGGTTGGCTGAGTATCTGTATGGGTGCCTGAGTGTTTGTGTGGGTGGGGTGTGTGCGACTCTGTGCATAGATGTGTGAGTGGGTGATTCACTGGGTGGATGGTTACAAGAGTGCATCTGTGATAGACTGTATGGGTGGGTAAGTGTGTGTAAGAGTGTGTTAGTGAGTGAATGTATGTCCCAGTGGTACATGTGTGAGTAACTACGTATGTGAAAGGCAGTATATATGTGTGTTGGAGTATATAAATAGCTATAAGCGAGAGTGTGTGATTGTGATAGTGACTGTATGGATGAGTGTGTGCTTGTATCAGAGATTGTATAAGAGCGTAAGAATGTGCTAGTATTTGTATGAGTAAGTGAGCTGGTGTGTGTATAACTGTATAGGTGAGTAAATGGGTGTGTGCTTAATTTTTGCATGACTGACTAGGTGTGTGAGTACCTCTATGGATGAGTGGCGGTGTGTGAATGTTTATATAGGTGTATGAGTGCATATAATAGTCCTGTACTGAGTGACTATAAGTATGAGTGACTGTACGGGTGAGTGAGTAGATGTGTGTGTGTAGACCTAAGAATCAGTGAGTGTGTATATAGTAATTGGTGTTGGAGTGTCTATGGTTTTGACAATGGCAGTCTGTAATTTACAGTGGGTGTATCAAAAGTTATATTAGGGTGTGAGAAGATGCATCAAATTATCACATGGATGATGTCATCAGTGATGTCATCAGTGATGTCATTTGAGATGTCATCAGTGATGTCATCAGTGATGTCACTGACCATGTCATGAGTGATGTAATATGTGACGTCATCAGCAGTGCATTGCGGGCGCGAGTTATAGTTAGCTGAACTAACTATAACAGGGGAATTTCTCTGGTTTTGTACGAGTGAAATGTCCAACTAACTATAACGCCCCTGAAACCTATGGTTTTTTCAGTGAATTTCTAAGGTTTTTTAAATGCTAATTTCTAACTATAACGTGCCTGAAACCTATGGTTTTTTCTGTGAGTTTCAAAGGTTTTTTAAATGCTAATTTCTAACTATAACATGCCTGAAACCTATGGTTTTTTCAGTGAATTTCAAAGGGCAAGATGGCGGCCGGACCTCCGGCCGAGTGAGCTGCCTATGCGGCTCTCTGCTGACTGATCTCCCTCCCCCCTGCTCGCTCCTGTCGGTGTCCGGGGAACCGCACCGTGAGACTACCCGAGATGGGGGTGTGAATGGCAATGATTTGGCGATTCTGGTGGTCTTGGAGGCGGCTGTCTGGGCTCCCAGTGCCGTCGAGGCTGGTGTGTGCCGGCATCTTCTTCCATCTTGCGGCGGCGGGTAGTGCGTCCGTTGCCACTATCCATGCGGCACAGGGGGTTCCCGCGATGCCTCCGAAAGCTGCAGCGAAAGGCACTAGGACCCGAGGGCAACCGGGCCCGGCTGTAGCAACCCCGGCGAAGAACAACATGGCAGCTCGGAAATGTGGAAGCGCACGGCAGAATATGGATGGGGAGACTCCGGGACTGGCTGAACCTGCCGGGAAGAGCTGCTTGGCTTCACGAGGACTCCAGACTGTTCCGGCGCTGTTTAAAGCTCAGGCGGGTAAAAATAGAACCGTAATCGACGCAGCGGAGGTTGGCAGTGGAAACAATGTTGCAGGGAGATCTTCAGCGAAGATACAAGATACAGTGTTGCAAGGTACTGTATGTAAACTGCCGGTCAATGGGTCCAGCGCTATGTTTAACAATGATAGGAAAATGGCCCAGAAAGATTATGGGGGAAGCTCCGATCTGACAAAAAATTTAAATACCTCGGCTTTGTCTGAAACAGGAGATAACCTGCCTAAGAATCAGGAGAAGGCGCCTTCTGTGGGGGGTGGAAACTCGCTAAAGAAAATAGACCAGGACCCTGGGATTAGCTTTCAAGAGGGCGAGGAAACACAGGAAATACAGGAGCTACAGGATACTTTCCAGAATGCTGGAAGAAGTCCTCATAAGAGCGGCCAGACAGATGATTCAGACCCTCAATCCTTCCAATCCCTCCAGAACGATGATTTATCGGTGATGTCCTGTGCTAAGGAAGGAGACTCGGGCGATAAATTTTATTCTATGTCGGACCCTTCTAACTCTTCAGGAGACGAGAGCCCAGGCAGGGACTGGGCAGAGGACGAGAGTGACACAAGCAGTCTGCATATGGAAGAGGGGAGGTAGGAGATGATGTTCTTACAACCGTCCGAAAACAGAGGGAGCAAGATGAGACCTTATGTAATACAACTTTGGTTCCAGCTGGCTCATTGGTATGGGATTATTCTTTTTCTCCACAGCTGAATGAACCAGTGACTGGAGGAACTTCCATTGGAGATGTCACATCGGATATAGCTGCCCCATTGGGCCCAGATGAAATCACTCTGTCCACTATATATCATAGTATAATGGCCCATCGGGAGGAGACCCGGGCAGAGAGTTCACGGACCCAAGGTGCCGTACGTAAACTTCAGAACTCGGTGCGTAGGATTGCAAAGACGTGTTCTGAGTATGCGACCAGAGTTGGAGAAGCAGAAACTCGAATCTCGGCTTTGGAGGATGAGTTAAATATACAAAAATGTATCACGGAATCCTGGAAAGCCCAGAAGGACGACACAATTTGGAAGCTGACTGAGCTGGAAAATCGCTCTAGGAGAAATAACTTGAGGGTTTTGGGGGTTCCAGAAGGTTTGGAGGGCAGTAATGTCCGGCAGTTTATGGTGGAACTTTTTTTGGAAGCTTTCCCGGAGCTCACACAATGGGATTGGGCAGTCGAAATACAGAGAGCTCACAGATTCCCCTTCAATCAACGTAAAAAAAAGACAGGGCAATTTTCTGACCAGCCTAGAGCCATCTTGATTTGCCTTAATAATTTTCTGGCACGTGAAACTTTATACGATCTGGCAAGACCTGACAGGAAGAGGGCAGGGAAGGGCTGCGAGTTTTTTGTTAGGCCTGACTTCTGCCAGGCAACGGTTGAGAAAAGATGGCATTTAAGACAACTGATCCCACTTTTTCAGGCAAAAGGGGCGCAAGTTTTCCTGCTCAACCCAGCCAAATTGAAAATCATATTTAAGGGTCAGACCCAATTCTTTACCTCCGAGATCCTAGCAAAAGAGTGTTTACAAACGATGTAATCCAGGACATTAGACCTCCTAATGATTTTTGCTACTCTTTGAATGCTCAGTACTTATACTAGATCCGGGCTTCTTGGGCCTGGTGGATCTGCACTGTGTCTTCTTGTTTTTTTTTCTTCAGTTTGTTTTGCTGCTGTCTACACTATCTGTATCTTTTCGTCTTTTCTATTATTTTTGTTGTTGTTGTTTTTGCCAATCTATGTACAGGGGGGGGAAGGGGACGGTCGGTGGGGAGCTAATTGACAGCTCCACATCATTGAGGACACTGGTCCTTATGTCTCATTTAAGGGGAGGGAGGGAACGGTAGGGGTGTGGGGTGGGTCTGGGGAGGAAGATGGGGAAGGGGGTCAGGGTCAGGGTGAGGGTAAAAAGGGAAGGGAAAATAACATAAAAATAATCCACAGTCTCGCTGGAAATGTGAGGATCGTGAAAGTTTATTGTGATAGGTTTCAATACATATTGGGATTTTTGGTAATTTATGGCTAGGTTAGGCCTTAGAATTTGCACATTTAATGTTTGTGGATTAAACGGCTATAATAAGAGATGTAGAGTTGCTGCAGAGCTCCGCGTGATTCAACCAGACATAGTGTGTTTGCAAGAAACTCATGTACCATGGGGGAAAAGGAATATTTTGTTAGAACTTGGTTATGAGGTTTTAGCGGTCTCAAAACAATCAACTACTACAAGGGGTGTAGCAGTTTTAGCCAGGCCGGTAGTACAAACAACTGGTCGAGTAGCAGTGGATACTCAGGGACGGTGGGCCATTCTAGAATGTGTTGTTGGAAATATGAAGTTTGCCCTTTGCACGGTTTATGGTTCTAACCTTGACGAAGCTCCGGTCCTGGAATACTTAAATGGAGAACTTGCACTATGGCCGGTGCCTCGGGTGCTGTGTGGCGATTTTAACATTAATGTAACCAAGACAGATTTTCAGGCTGGGGGGCTCAACTACAAGGGTAGGAAACCCAAGGTCTTTAAAGCTTTATATTATTTGTTGGCTGATCATGGACTGATGGATGCTTGGGGTAGTTTAGGTTTACAAGATCCGGGGTATACATTTTATTCCTACCCACATAGTAAGCTAGTGCGTCTTGATTATTTTTTGTGCCTTCTTTATTACTTTCTGGTATTAAGATGCAAATTTATCCAAGAATTACATCCGATCATGCACCAGTAGTTGTGGATATTCCCACATTTGCTGTTTGCGCAGCTCGAGGTGTTTTTCTTTTGATAGGAAACATCTTTTGGATAAAGTTTTCTTGGAGCATATGAAAAAGTGGATAAAGGATTTTTTTCAAATTAATAGACACTCTGCGGGTTGGGGGTTGTTTGGGATGCATTTAAAGCTTCTTTTAGAGGTGAGGCCCTGAGTTATGGATTATATAAACAAAAACAGGCAAAACTGGAAATTCAGGAGTTGTATAATAAACTTAAAGTAGCAGAGGAGAACTTGGCAGGAGGGATTGCAGTAGGGCATAATATAACTGAGTTTCAATCTAGATTGGCTAGATGTAAGGCCAATATTAATCAGGTTTGGAGTAAAGAAATAGCATTAACATTTCAGACCTATAAAAAAGACTGCTATGAATATGGAGAGGCTACCGGTCGCTGCCTAGCTCAGAAGCTACGTAAGAAGGAAGCAGGGCAGAGAATTATATGTATGAAAAATGCCCAGGGTAATATTGTATATGACTCTCGGGAAATTCTTAACATCTTTTATGACTTCTGTGATCAACTCTATACAGAACCAAATAAAGGGCAGCAATTTGTAGATGTAAAACTTCCATCTTCATTATGGGAACAGCTAGATAGCGAGAAAGCCGGAATACTTGATTATCCTATTACTGCTGAGGAATTAGAACAGGCCATCAACACCCTAGCGATTGGGAAAGCTGCAGGCCCGGACAAACTCCCGCTTGAAATTTATAAGACCTTCTTCCAAGTTCTTAAAGAGGATATCCTTGAGGTTTTCCAAACAGCACAATTGGGGGATTCACCTCGATCATGGGATGAGGCCAATATTATCATATTTAAAAAGAAAGACAAACCACCCGATATACCTGGGTCTTATCGTCCGATTTCCCTCATTAATTGCGATGGAAAAATCTATGCTAAGATTTTGGCGAATCGTTTAGCGAAAGTTATTTCCTCCCTTGTCTCAATCAGGCAACATGGCTTTATTCCGGATAGAGGGACAATAAACCACATTAACAGAGTAGTAACGCTATTTGATATAGCGCAGGTAGAGTCCATGGACTTAGGCCTGATTTTGCTCGACGCCGAAAGCGTTCGATCGCGTGGCATGGGACTTTTTATGGGAAGGGCTGCACCAAATGGGGTTTGGTCAGGGATTTATCCGGGCTCTCCAGGTCCTATATCGAGCTCCCTCGGCCACTATATGTATAATGGGGGTACTTCTGATAGGATCCAGATCTCTAGAGGGACACGGCAGGGATGTCCCTGCGCCCCGCTTTTATTTGCCCTGTACATTAATCCCTTTATAAAAATGTTAGAGCAGAATGATCAGATTCCACCTTTTATTGTCAGACAGGATAGGTTTAGTGTGTTGGCTTATGCGGATGACATTGCAATTATAACATCTAACCCTGCCATAGCTTTACCTGAAATTGAACATCTGGCTCAGGAGTTTGGTTTTGTCTCGGGTTATAAACTTAATACAGATAAAACACAAATTTTATGCACAAATCAAACTTTGCTGAACGACTCTAGGGTTGTTAGGGAAGCTGTTTACTTGGGTATTAAGATTAGGCCCTGTTTGAAAGAGCTGGTTGAGATCAATTGGGGGGATATCATCGGCAAGATAAAAGGTTCGTTAGAGAGATGGGAGGTTCTACATCTCTCTTTGGTCGGTAGATCCAATGTTTTAAAAATGAACATCTTGCCTAGGGTCATGTACTTTTTCAGAGCAGTACCTTTAGAAGTGCCTAGTAGACAACTCCAGTATTTACAATCTTTATGTGCTAGATACTTGTGGGCCCCAGGGAAACCACGCAGAGCTGCGCGTTATATGACATTACCACGAGAGCGAGGCGGATGGGCAATCCCGGATTTTACTCTTTATTACTATGCCTGTATCCTGTCAAATATGCGTATTTTATTGACGGGAGAGGAAGTAGGTAACGTAGCTGAGGCCCCTTCAATTTATCGGATGGTTTTAGGACCAGAGGTTAATCATTGTCTGTTCAAGAGAGTCGACGGCAGTTATTATAAAAGAACCCGTTTTAAGGTGTTGGAAACTGCCTTTAAAGTCTGGAGCACGATCCGCATGAAAATTTCAGATACCAGGGTTAACATTCTATACACCTATGAATGCTGCAGGACTACTCCCTTCGGTATTTTGGGATCATGTGGCAACTCAGTGGAGCTTACAAGGAATCACTATATTGGGGGATCTGTTTCAGGCCGGGGGGGTTTGTCTGTCGTTTTCACTTTTGATGGATAAATATCATTTATCTAAAAATAACTTTTTCAAATATTTGCAATTACGGGACTTTCTAAGCAAAAATGTGAATAATATGGTGCCATATAAAATAGTTGAAGCCATTAGGTGTCAGGGGAAAATTGGGTCTCTATATAAAATATTGTTAACTGAGAGACCAGATGATCTAGATAGACAGAATGCTAAGTGGGCCAATTTGCTGGGAGATAGCTCGGTTTCTCTAGAAAAATCAATTGATATGGCAGGGGAAATTCTCCTTGTAGCTAATCTTAAAGCACAACATTATAAAACACTCTTTAACCTTTACCATACCCCGGCAAAGATGCTAAAATGGGGGGTGAACATAATGGGAAATGTTTTCGGTGTGGAGCGGATGACGCCGATATTCTCCACATCTTTTATTCATGCTTCAATTTGATTCCTCTAATAAAAGATATGGAGAGATTTCTGACTGAAGTAACTGGGACACCTATAAGAATATCGGCCTCTATGATGCTGTTAGGTATTGGAGAGGAGGCCATTCAGGGTAGACCAATGTTTAAATTTTGCTATTTGATGTTTATGGCTACAGCAGTAGCCCTGTTATCTATAGCATCTGTTTGGCTGCAACCACAGGCTCCACCCTTTGAATTCTGGTGGGCTAAGTTTCTTAATACATTTAATATGGAATTTAGCTTGTATTCCGTTAAAGGGCCAAGAAAACAGAAAATTGGTCTTTTGGTATGGGGAGCAATGATTGATTATTTGACAGATTCTTGAGTCTATCGAGCTAGTGATATGTGCTTAAAGTCTTAAACTATATGTAAAGTTTTATTTGGTGGTGTATTCTGGACATCGATGATTTGTTTAGAGGCGAGAATTGAAATGTTTGTATTATTATGATTTGTTTTTTATGGCTGTACATATTTATGAACTTGAAACTGTGGATTTTGGAAAAAAAATAAAAAAATAAATAAAAAAAGCAGTGCATTGCGGGGGCGCGAGTTATAGTTACCTGAACTAACTATAACGGGGGAATTTCACGGGTTTTGTACGAGTGCAATGTCCAACTAACTATAACTGTCCCTAAAACCTATGGTTTTTCAGTGAATTTGTAAGGTTTTTAAATGCTAATTTCTAACTATAACGTGCCTGAAACCTATGGTTTTTCAGTGAATTTCAAAGGTTTTTTAAATGCTAATTCCTAACTATAACATGTCTGAAACCTATGGTTTTTTTCAGTGAATTTCAAAGGTTTTGTAAATGACAATTTTTAAATGTATTAATTGTTATATTTATTTTTTTGATACTGATTTACTACATTTTTTTAAACTATTTTTAGATATTTTATTTTCTAAAATACATTGTAATTACATTATACATTACATTACAAAATATACTTTCTCAGAATGAATTACTTTAGTTTAAATACTTTGCAAATAGGCAATAGACTTTTAAGTACAGTAGTTACGGTTGTTGCAATGGGCAACACAATTTCAAACACAATGCAACATTGAGCTCAATGTGAATTTCAAGTTAAATGCAATTAGTTACTTTATGGATTACTTTTCTAACCACAGGACTGGATCCTAGATTCAGTCCTTGGACATCTCCTGTAAACAGTTGAGTAAAAGCGTTTTGGTTACAGTAGTGATTTTGAAGGAATATTATTGTATTTTAAAAGTTGACACTTAGAAACTTTTTCACATAGAATCACCAATGCTATCCTATGGGAGAAAATTCACTTAGCAGGTAAGTAGTGTTATCGTTACTTTTTCTTACTCAGTGGTGGATCTTGGATCCAGCACTGGTGCATCTCCTGTAAACAGTTGAAAGAATGCGTTTAAGTCATACAGGCGATTTTTAAGGAATATTTGTAGTTTGTGAAAATCGACACTTTGAAACTTTTCTGCTGAAAACCAGACAATGGATTCCTATGGAAGGAAATACAAGTTACTGGTAAATACGGTTAGAATTACTTTTCAGGGTCAGTGCTGGGCTAAAAGATGCAGCAGTGGGTTCTCTCCTGATAACAGGTGAGTAAATCGGAATTCGTAGTTCGGCTGATTTTAGAGGAATATTATAAAGTTCCAAAACTCCACACTTAGAAGAATTTCCAAGTGAAACCAGTCAATGTTAGCCTATGGAAGGAAATTCAAGTTACTGGTAAGTACGGTTAAAATTTCTTTTCAGGATCAGTACTGTGCTCAAAGATGCAGCACTGAGGTCTCTCCTGATAACAGGTGAGTAAATCGGAATTCGTAGTTCTGCTGATTTTAGAGGAATATTTGTATGTTTCAAAAATCGACACTTAGAAACTTTTTCAGCAAAAAGCAGGCAATGATGTCCTATGGAAGGAAATTCAATTTACTGGTAAGTACGGTTAGAATTACTTTTCAAGGTCAATGCTGGGCTAAAAGATGCAGCACTGGGTTCTCTCTTGATAACAGGTGAGTAAATCGGAATTCGTAGTTCGGCTGATTTTAGAGGAATATTTGCACAATGGTGAAGGGAGGGTGCGGGGCCTGAGGTGACATCTGTGCAAATGCGCCCCGTGGCGCGTTTTAAGTTGGGGGATGAAGTCCCCTTGAATCCTGAGGGTCCCTGGAGTCAAACTAGCCCACCATGTACCTCCAAAAAGCGCCACAGAGCTGCGTTGCAGAGAGGTGTATAAAGGGGCATGGCCTCTGTACACCTCTCTGCAACACAGCCCCTGGCTCATACTGGATGTTCCTGGTGGGCTAGTTGGCCCCCAGGGACCCCCAGTATTCAAGGGGAATTACTTACCCTTCTTAAAACGCACCAGGGGGCGCGTTTGCACACTGCTGCAGGGAGGGGGGCGGGGCCTCCGGCACGATGCCGTTTTTTTTCCTTTTTTTTTATGGGAGGGGGCTGCATGGCCCCCCTTCCCTCAGCCACTTTTGGCCCCGGGGACCCCATCCCACAGGGCCTGAGCATTTTTTTTTTTTTTAAACGGGAAGGGGGCTGCGTGGCCCCCCTACCCTGGGCCTCTATTGGCCCCAGGGACCCCATCCCCCGGGCATGCCCTCTTTTTTAATTAAAAAAATATATATATTTGGAGGGGGGCTGCGTGGCCCCCCTCCTCAGGCCATTTAAGGCCCCGGGGACCCCATCCCCCGGGGCCGGCCTTGCCCTTTTTTTTTTAATTGGGGAGGGGGGCTGCGTGGCCCCCCTCCCGGGCCACTTATGGCCCCGGGGACCCCATCCCCCGGGGCCTGGCCTCTCGTTGGAGACTGTGGGGGGTCCCCAATACCCCCACAGTCCCATCCGGCTCCCCGCCTCCTGCGGGAGCCGGCATTGCTTTTCCACATGGGGAGCAGCTAACATGCTGCTCCCTGTGTGGAAAAGCAATTGGGTTTGCTATGACCGGACGGGAGCCGCGATGCTCCCATCCTGTCATAGCAAACTACAGTGTCCCGGGGGTGGGTACCCCGGGACACTGCAGGAGCCGGCCCTGGGGGTGGTGGTCCAGGGCCATCACTGGCTCCAGGAGGGGGCCGCGCGGCCCCCTCCCAACTTGTTCAAAGCCCCGGGGAGGTGGTGGTCCCCGGGGCTCTGAGAGTCCGTAACGGACCCCCATATTTAAATCTTTAGTGCCCCGGGGAGGTGGCGGTCCCTGAGGTGTGTGGGGGGGCTGGAGCCCCGCACACAGGTTTTAAAATTTAAAAAAAACAGCCCCGGCGGGTGGCGGTCCCCGGGCAGCGGGAGGGCGCACAGCCCTCCCGCCATCATTTTTTTTATAAATCCCCGGGGGGTGGCAGTCCCCGGGGCTTGGGGGGCCTTAGAGGCCCCCCCATAAACAATAAACCCACCCCCCGTATGCCCCCGGGACTTGGGCCACCTGGGGGCAAATTTGCATCGAAGCGCAAGAGACCGCGCTTCGATTTTTTTTTTTCGGCAGGATCCGCGCACCCTGAGCGCATCCTGCCGATTTAAAAAAAAAAAAAAAAAGCGTTTTTCTGCCCAGGGGGTCCTTGTGGGACCCCCTGAGCAGACCTAGGGGGTCAGGGTGTTTCTACCCTGCCCCCTTTGTGCGTTTGCACACTTGCGATTATTTTTTTTTCTCGGCGGGATTCGCGCACCCTAAGCGCATCCCGCCGATTCTTTTTTTTAAAAAAATGCTTTTTTCTGCCCAGGGGGTCTTTGTGGGACCCCCGGAGCAGACCTAGGGGGTCAGGGTGTTTCTACCCTGCCCTCTTTTTGCGCTTTGCGCACTTGTTTCTGTCCCTCGGTTTTACCGAGGGACAAAATGGCTGCCAACACTTCCTGATTTGGAGTGTTGACAGCCAATTAGCATGCAGCTCGTGATCGGGAGGGTACGCGGACCCTACTCGGCCATAGATATATATGTGATTTTATTTGTGATTTTCTCAGAAACTACTGAACGGATTTACACCATTTAAGCAAAAGGCACGACACTGAACCAAGGGCTACCTCTTTGCCAAATTTGTTGTAATTCCGTTCAGCAGTTCGGGCTGTAGCCGCGATGAAAGGATCCTATGGAAAAATGAATGGGGAAAATGCGTTTTGGGACCCCCCTTTTTTCTCGGCCCCCGCTTGACGAATCAACCCGAGACTTTCAGAGTAGGAGCGGAGCGCCCCAACAAGTTGGAAGCTTTTGCGAAGATTCGTCAACCGGCGCAAGAGTTATTTCAAATAGAATGTTGCGGATTTCCTATGGAAAATAGGTTTTAACTATAACTATCTACTGGCGACCGCCAGTAGATAATATATATATATATATATATTCAATGAAAAAACCATAGGTTTTAGGGACAGTTATAGTTAGTTGGACATTGCACTCGTACAAAACCCGTGAAATTCCCCTGTTATAGTTAGTTCAGCTAACTATAACTCGCGCTTCGCAATGCACTGCTG
>CAWUFW010023734.1:0-70550 GCA_963921515.1 Calotriton arnoldi | reverse complement strand
TGGTACTTATTCACGAGACCCCTGAGTAGTGCTTGTGGTTGTCCACAATACCCTCTCACCAGTTGCCGGAGACGTCCGTGGTGTGAGGGCATAGCCTCCTATATTTGATTTTTATAGGTTTTTCAAGCTTGGATTTTAAAAGGTTCTTCTTTCTATATTGGCTCGCCTTTGCGCTACCTTTCTTTAGTTACTTGTACCGCTCTTCTGATGGCAGTCGCTATTGTGGCGCCCAACCGCGCTGTGGTCACAGCTTATTTGTCTCAGCATGGTGTCCCTAATGGAGGGGCTGATTTTATTTTTGTAGTTGAGGCGGATGCAGCATACCGCTTCGAGGTTTTTTATTCTTGGGTTACCTTTCCAGCAGTGGATGGAAACGATAATTTGTTTCATGAATATACTGCCTCCGCGGTCCAGCGGGATTATCGCCCTTATCGATTACTTGAAGTTCCGTTGACGACTTGGCAGCACATCATATGGTTTAATGGCACCCTTCCTCACCCTGTTTCTGTGGTCCGTTTAGGCCCCTTATCAGTCGATGGGGCCACGTGGCCCGTTTTGGCTGTGTTTACACCACATCCAAATTACCTTCATGTTCCTCTCGCAGAGCTAAGACAATTACATACATCGTTGATACATATGCATAGGGCTGTAATACAGTTTATGTCACGTAATGTTCAGGTGGCTCCGCCTGGAGCTGCTGCACACCCACCGGGACATGGTGGTGGTCCTATTATTAGTTCCATCATGATTAATTCAGTGATGGGTAAACGTCCTCAGAATAGGGATGATTTCCCTAGCTGGCTTGCAGAGAAATTTCAATAACTCGAAGCTGTCTTTCCACATACTACGCCTGTGGAGAAACACAGGATCCTTACCATTGGTTTAACTTAAGGACTTATTCCCAATCTGGCTGATTGCACCACCTTCGGGAAAGTATTTGCGGTGGTATATTCGCTGTGTTTTGGCATCCCCTCCATGACCGTTCTTCAGTCCGTACTTAAAAAGGTTCAAGATGAACATGGGGTAGAGGCTGCCCTGGAGTTGGGGATGAGATTGGCGGGGGTGTTCCCTATTGTTTCCGATATGATCCTTGCTAACGTCAAGGGGGAAGCAGTTAGCTTACAGCTGAGGCAGCGCCTAGTGGCGGTTACTGGCATTGATAAGCAACATGAATTGCCAAAGATTATCGCTAAAGTATATAAATCCTCAGGGCGCAATAACCTGGGTATTGAACCTTTTACTCAAATGCAACAAAAGACCCAACCTGAGAAGGAAGGGCATCCAGTCTTTCCTAAAAAGACTTGGAATAGGACTCAGCGGCAGCAACAGCAGAAGCAAGGTTTGCGTGCTGGTTCACCGACACCTGAAACTTCTGAGCGTAGATATGATTTGCGTGATCGCTCAAAAATTAAGTCACCGGAGAGGTTTCAAGTTCCTGATCCTCGCTCTCCTCGTTCATTACAGGACTCGTCAGATTCACAGTTCGGTGGTGGAGAGCGCCAGGATCGCAGACAAGGCGAGAACACTCAGCAAAGACGTGATCTGCCATGCCAGTTTTATGTGAAAGCCAAACCGGAGGGACTGCCGCCTTTTCGTGCCCCATTTCAAAAGAAGAAAATTGCCGCTTTCACAGCAAAGCATGCCTCAGACAGTGAGAACCCTGCTCCTCGATTGGAGATGGGCGGTGACACTACTCAACAGCGCAGCGGAAGTTACCATAGTGCGGGAGGCACTGCATCCTTGTCTGGAGGCGAGAGCAACTGATACGTTCATCACAGTGGAAACAGCAGATACACGAGTTGCACCCCCTGATAGACTTTATGAGATAGTCCTCCAAATTGAGGGTGATATTAAACGTACTATTAAGGGAATCTTTTGGGACAACCTTAACTCCTCCTATGACATTTTGTGGACGGAGACAGATTGGCGTCCTCCTTTTGCTTTGTCTTCTTCCCGAGGGGAAGATTTATACTCACTAGTTTTTCCTGTTACGTCTCTGAAGAGGCTAAACAAGCTTACACTGCGGAATGGGCTTTGGCCCAAACGCTAGCTGTGTATCGTAATCAGGTGGGCTGAGATAATGATTCACCAGCACATGAAATACCTTTATGTTCTATGGCACAGCCGCAGGCACAATATCCGATCAGACATGAAGCCAAAGCATACATAAGTGAGATTTTGACCCAGTTGGAATATCAGGGTGTCATTGAACCCTGTGTTTCATCCATGAATAATCCTCTTTTTCCGATATCAAAACCGGACGGTTCATATTGTATAGTTTTGGATTACAGACATTTAAACAGTCACGTTCATACATTTGCAGTACAAAACACACACAGCTCTGGGTTAGTGAATAATATTGTTGGTAAAAAATATAAAACAACACTGGATATTTCCAATGGTTTTTATAGTCACAATTTGGCTCCTAGTAGCCGTGACTTGACCGCATTTACCGCGATCAGCAATGAAAAGCGCTTTACTCGTTTGCCTATGGGCTATAAGAACAGTCCCGGGGCTTTTGCTGCGCGTGTTGTGTCTCTATAACACAACATTGACCCTGATGCGTTCTCATACATCAATGACATTTATTTGACAGATGACGAATTGATCCCGCATCTTGTACGTGTGGATCGCATCATTCTCTCCTTTGCAGACTTAGGTTACAAAGTAAGGGGCATATTAGCAAGACCGGCGATAAAATTATCGCCGTTTTAGCGGCAGGAAACTGCCGTTAAAACGTCGATAATGGGCTTGCTAATATGCGTTATAGATTTCCAATAGAAGCCCAGGTTCGATGTGCAGGACATCTAACCTGGGCTTCTATTGGAATTCTATAACGCATATTAGCAAGCCCATTATCGCCGTTTTAGCGGCAGTTTCCTGCCGCTAAAACGGCGATAATTTTATCGCCGGTCTTGCTAATATGCCCCTAAATTTTTCCAAGTCACACATCGCTTGTTTGGCGGTTCTCTTTTTGGGCTATGAGCTCAATAATGAAGGTCAGGGGTTGGCCCCCCACTTTCTGGAGAAGTGTGCACAGTTGCAGCCTCCGTCTGCATTAAAAAAATGACAATCCTTGCTGGGGTTTTTGAATTTCGGGAGGACATACATTCCTGACTATGCCCAGCATATCAAACCGCTTTATGAGTTGATACAACCCTCTTTTTCGTCTGCCAGCTGGCTTCCAGATCATACCTCGATTCTTCAGTCTTTGCAGTTTGATCTGCTTGCGACCAACTTCTAGTTAACGCGTGATAATTCTACGAACTTGGTCATAAGAATTGTGCCAGGGACTGTAGGTATCACTTATTTGACATTCAATGAAGGTGACACAGTACCAATCGCATACAAATTGTACCTGTACACATCGGCGGAAATGCGATTTTCCACAGTTGAGAACATTTTTACAGCGGTACATATGGCGATTCTGAAGGAACGCTCTCTGGCGCAGGGAAAACAAATTCTCATGGTTTCGCCTATACCTACTTTAGAAGAAGTGACAAAGGCGAGTGTACCGAATTCTAAAGCTTTGCATCCCCGTTGGATACAATGGGCGAGTTCTTTGACATCGGCTGATGTCACATTTATTTTTAATCCCTCATTTCAGACACAGGAGTTTTTACAATACAAACATGTTCATCCTCCTCCGTTGTCGTTGCTTCCCTTGGATCAGTACAGATGCATCATCTATACCAACGGATCAGCTCAACCAGCCGTCGGTTCAAAGCATGCTTATTCAGCAGCTTGCGCTATTGTGGCTGGTTCAATTGTAAATGGTGAATTTAAGTCTTCAATAGTCCATACGCAGGTTCTTGGAGACTGTACAGCTCAATTGGCGGAGCTGCATGCTTTGATTTTAGCTCTAGAATTCGCAGGCCCTGATTTGAACACTCTTGTTGTGTGCGATTCCTACTAACCCTGGGCGTAATACTTCGCTACGCTCACGGAGCATGCAAAGTTTGTACTACTACGCAAAGTGAAAAACTGTGCTAATTGACGTAGCGTAGCAGCAGTATAATAAACACCTACAAATGCTTTGATAAAACAATTTTCTATGCTAAAAAGCAGATAACTAATTCACAAAAGTGAACTTTGACAATAAAATATCAAGCAATGAGAGAGGTGATGATTTTGGGAGGACCAAGCAGATGCCTTGAACACAAAAAGCATATCATGTGAACGATTCAGTGGTGGTCCCTTCCTCCTAGGACCACCCCAAGCACAGTTATGGGCAAAAATACAATCCCAACCAAAGGCCCTGCAAAGCATTATGGGACGAGATTAGCAGTGGGCAGTGAATATTATAGTGTCCAATATCAAAATAATTCTACAAAGAGCTGCAGTTCAACTAGTCGTTACTAGATGTCCCTCACGAGTCAAATGCAAAAGCATTGAAATTATTAATACATCAAGCTGCAGTTCCACTAGTCGTTACTAGATGTCCCTCACGCAGTCAAATGCAAAAGCATTGAAACCCTTTCATGAAGCTTTTGCATTTGACTCGTGAGGACATCTAGTAACGACTAGTGGAACTGCAGCTCTTTGTAGAATTATTTTGATATTGGATGCTATAATATTCACTGCCCACTGCTAATCTCGTCCCATAATGCTTTGCAGGGCCTTTGGTTGGGATTGTATTTTTGCCAATAACTGTGCTTGGGGTGGTCCTAAGAGGATCGGACCACCACCGAATCGTTCAAAAGATGTGCTTTTTGTTTTAAAGGCATCTGCTTGGTTTTCTCCCTAGGTTAGGGAGGATCCCAAAATCATCACCTCTCTCACTGCTTGTTAATTTATTGTTTTCACTTTTGTGAAATAACTATATGCATTTTTAGTATATAAAGACAGAGATATTTATTTTATCTTAAATTGCACTGTGCAAGATGCCTTTGGCAATTATTGTACAGTGCAGTCAAGCACACAGCTACGCAATTTGCATAGCTACGTGTAGTTCAAAATGTACTTCGTGTAGCTACGTGTAGTGCTACTACGCAAACTACGCCCAGGGTTAATTCCTACTACTGTGTGCAAGCTTTCAATGACAATTTATGCTTTTGGTCTCAGAATGATTATCGAGACTCTAAAGGTAGCGCAATAAAGCATAAAATGCTTTGGGTCAGAGTGGCTGAACTTAAAGAACGTTTGCCGCTCACACAGGTTATTCATACCCTTGGCCATCAGCGTGTGGGCACGCATGCTGTTGGTAATTCTATGGCTGATGAGGCAGCCAAATCTGCAGAAGCCACATGTTCAGTAGCAGCAGTTACTAGGTCCATGACTAAGATTGATAATATTCTTGCGGCGATAGCTGCTACGAAGGGTGGCACAGACTTCCCACAAGGTTTCCCTTCTAAGTATTCTTAACATTTGTCACCTGAGCAAGTCCCATTTGCTACGATACCGTCCATTGGGGATCGGCTGATTCCCAACGAGGACCGCAGACTTCCTTTGATCATAGCCGCACATAAAGGCATGGCATCTGCACATGCCGGAGTTTCTACGATTGTTTCTATTTTACAGCAACATTATTGTTGGCGTGGTTTATATAAACAAACCCGTAATTATGTACTGTCTTGTGACATTTATCAACAGATTAAACCATCTACGGTTGCACGTCCACCACATACACAGCTATACATTTCAAACCAACCGTTTGGTTGCATTTATCTTGATCACTGTGGTCCTTTGACTTCTGACACTGTATATAAACTTATTTTAGTTGCAGTTGATTCGTGCACTAGATTCCTTTGGGTTTGGCCACAACGCAGTGCTGACACTTGAAATGTCATTAGAGATTTGCTTGTCTTTGTCTGGACTTTTACCTGTGGCACCTTCCATTCTGACCAAGGTCAAGCATTTGCCTCTAAGGCGTACAAGGACGAAATGAGGTCTCTGGGGTGCTGGTGCAGTTTTTGTCTCCATACAGGCCTGAGGGCAATTCTATAGTGGAGCGAATGAACTGTGACCTAAAGCATTCTTTGACAGCTAGAGTCTTAGGTACTGGCAGGGGTTGGCTGACTCATTTGTATGGGGTTCAACGTGCACTAAATAATCTCCTGAGAAGATCTCTGGGTGGGTGGACCCCATACGAAATGCTCTTTGGCATTAAAATGTTTGTGGCAGACCTTGACGGTCTAGACGTTGTGGCGGCTGCTGCAACATTTGACGTGGATAACCATTCTACTATGTTTCAGGAACTACAAAAGACCTGTGATACACTGGCTAAAGATCAATCACCCTCGTCCACTGAAGCGGCAGTGCTGATTCCTGTTACTGGCTGGCTTACTAAATTTGGGGATCTGGTACGAGAAAAGCTGGAGAACAAAAAAGAATTTGGTCCCTCTTATCGTGCACATGTCCCAGTTCTTGGATTGAAGGGTACCCGTACAGTGATATTGCCTCCTTTGCCTGGCCGCAAGGAAAACAGATTTATTTCAATTGACATTGTCAAGCTACACCAGATGGCCGATACTGAATAGTGTAACTCCCAGTATTCCAAGCCAAGCTGTTTCACTGAATCCGATGGCTTCAGCTTCTTCGACTAGTACCCGCGTTGTGGGGGGGGGGTGAGCTGGAAACTTTTATTGACTTTTATGCCTGTTGTACCTTCATCTTCCTCCAATGCAGATGTCGAGTATGATTCTCCCTGTATTGAGGTCCTCATTGACGTTCCTGACAGTACTATACATCATCCATCTGATGCTCCACAGCCTCCAATGTTGCGCTTGGGAGCGAGCGGTTACTACATGGATCGTACACGTTTCTCTTACGATTCATCTTCTTCGTCCTCATCTGTATCAACTCCACTGATGCGTAGCAGTCTTTTCATCACCTGGTTCAAAAAGACTTACCTGGTCCCACCCTGGACATACATCTGGATAGCGCTCACACTTATATTACTTTTCATGTGGGTTGGGTTTGTGACAGTGTTCTTCTTGCTCATCAATGGTCATTATTTGCCGGAACGTTCTGCTGTGAAATTGGTTGATGGAATTCTTGCTTCCCATACATCGTCCCATATCATGAAATGTGATCAAGACCTCGTGAACATTTCGGCCTTCCCTGTTGCTGTTGGCATTGTTTGCGATAAAGTTGCATTCGATATCCATGGTCCGACTGAGGTCCTGAGCATTCCATATTTGTTCAGCGTTTCACTAGGAGATGTGGTATCACAGGACATACACTCAGACAACTGGGATGTTCAGGCAGTTCATTCATTGTTTTCTGATTTAAAATATTATGCTGCTTTTGATGCTGAAGATTTGTATTTGAATTTGGCCAATTATGCAGATTTATTCTGCTACCAACATTATGGCCATCATTTCTTGCATAAAGCAAACACGTTAAGTCAGATTTTTAATTTTACCCAGTGGGAACATTGTCCGACTCCTTTACAGGGGAGTTCTAATACTCTCCGGAGTAAGTTCACATACTTTTCAGGTTTCAATGCGTCAAACCCAGAGTCCTATTTCTATAAGTTAAAATTGGCATCTCAATCTAAATTCATGTTGTCTCACACAAAATTGACTTATTCTAATTCCTTTAGGACTGATTTGGCCTTACATGGTTACGAACAGTGGAAAGATACCATTGATTTGAAATCCATTTGGGGCTCTAAAGATTGGCAGGTCCAAGGTGCTGAAGCTCTGCATCAAGCATGTCTGATTGTGACTCAAATTTTATTTTTAAATGACACGGTGCAGTAGACTACCTCTTTTGGTTTGGCTACAGCCCAAAGTTTGAATGTTCCTTCCATTCCTTTATTGGCTGAGTACAATACGTGGCGTAAACACACCAATCACATGGTTAATGTACTGCTTGCCCTGTTCAGAAATGGTAGTATAAATGTTTCTGACGTCGACCCCTTGGGATGGTTGTTGTGGCCAACAAGTTCCAATGCATGTCAACTGCGTTTTCTTAATGCATCAACAGGTTTCACACAAACTAGACCTGATCCACATTTCCCACATACTCATTCAGTCACCACGTATTCATTGGGGAAATTATGTCAACAATGGTTGGGACACTCCACACTGTCGCCAGTGAAACAACACCTGTCCCTCTTATTGAGTGACATCAATTTGGCTGATTTTATTTTAGGTCCTAAATCACCTAGAACAAAGCGATTTATTTATGAGGCATTTAATGAATTATGGAAACTATCGCAGATGGAAGCTGCAGTGCGTCTGAGCCAAATTGACCAAGCTAATTTGGAAAAGGTTCTTGCAGTGGTAGATAATAGCATTAATACGTTATCCTCCCGTATTTACACCCTGGATAATATTGTTTCATCTGTTATTGATATTGTTCAGAATGATGTATCTGTGTTATATCATGGTCAAAATCAATTGCGCTCTGTAATGCAATTTGCATGGACTTTACAAACGCTCAAAATGGGAAAAGTTCCATGGGATTATTTGAATGCTTCTGCACTGCTTCACTGTTTAATTTGACTGATAGACAGAGATTTATGTCTCTGAAAGATGCAATTTATACACTGTTACATATAGAACAATTAGAACAGTTACCTTTTTCTGTAGCAGTGACTGATTCAGTTGTGTGGTTAATACATGAAGTTATTTCACTACCCTTCTCACTATTTCAGTTCACATCTTGCATGAAACACTTCTCGGTTGGCCGCTTTGAGCCCCTGGTAAGCGCTTTTTTTCATGAATTGTGGTCCTTGCTTTTCACCTACAGATGTCAGCGCATAGATAAGGAGGTTTTCCTAACAGGGGAGGATTGGGATTCCATGGTAGGACATTCCCTAGTTTGTAAATAAGTTAAATAGCACGGCACCTGTAATGTGTCAGCACCTAATCTGGCTTGTTTTTTGAAAAGTAAGCCCGTCCCAGGAATTATTCCCGCGCTCACGTTGCTTTCAAATGGCAGTTATCTTATTTTGAATAACCACGACTGCTATAGTTTACGGGCCGGCATCCCGTATATAGTAACGGTTTCGCAACGTGTTACTTGTTGCAGCAATTCGAATTCAGGTCGCGAGAACCCCAAGTGAGACACACTCACTACTAAACACCAATCTCCCACTCCATTTTGAAGAATTAGTACACCATATATTTAATGCGTCTGATACTGACGGCCTTGCTCATTTTTTTAAACTTGTGGGATCCGGCCTTGTGTCCTCTTTTCAGACAATTTTTAGAGTAATACCGGCCTTTATTCATTCTATTTTTTCCACCGCGTTCGGAGGGTTTCCATTGATCCTCTTGCTGGCGTGTGGCGTGCTGGTACTTCTGCTCCTGTTACGCAATGGCTGCCCATCTTGTGGTACTGCACAGACCCAGCCAATTGCAACCGTACCGTGACCGAATGCAACAACTTTTTGGATGTTTGCCATTGGCGATGCTTGGTGAGAGTTATGGGCTTACTTTTCGCTTCGCCTACTTCACTTGCGTGCAACCTGTGTTCTATTTCCGACTGTGCCCTTTCTACTGGGCTTTGGATATATGCCTCTCCAATGCATCCGGCACTGACCTGGATTATGATCTGTTAATGAGTCCGTTACTGACCCATGACCAGGCCTGTTCTGGGGACGGCCGTTTGATGCGTGCCGCTGCGCTTGGAGTGTTGGCAGAATGGAATAGCTGTGAGGCTGCACAGTGCCTCTTCCAACGGAGTTTCATCGAGTAGCACGAAAGTTGCCTGGATATGCTCCTGGAAGCATCGGATTATGAGGAGCATGTGTGTTCCTTCGATCTGCTCAACTGGATGGCATCCCTCTTTGCTATGAACGACAGGGATGACCTTTTAGAACGAATTGCATTCCTCGGTTCACATACTCTGATGAATTTTCCGGACTCAACTTAAAAACATTTTAAACTAGATTTTTTGCATCTACCCAATTTGGCTCTTATCCAAGATTTTTTAACTCTGCTTAACGTTGCGCTCTGTTTTTCTATATGCTACGCCCTGGCCAAGGGGAGGGGGTCACGTGGCCGATAGGGACATTGTCAACATCGCTAAGTTAGCATGAGCCCAGCAGCCATGATGCTGCTTTTGCGCACGTTACTAAAACGCTTTATTTTTGCAAGACTCTGTTTATGCCTTTCACATGAGAACCGTCTGCTCGGTTCATTCTCTGCCTGTTCCTGGAGTTTTTAGTCTGAACACTGTGAGCAAGGTCAATTTATCAATGCCCCTTGTTATTCTGTTCTGGTCAGTCCCTAGCACCTAGACAAAACATGCTAATACAGCTGCTGCTGGAAACCCATGCTTTGATATTATGGGGATGCATGTATAGGTAACACACACTTGAAGAGGGAGCTTTCCAGGGAGAAGAGCCATGCGGTTCATTTGGTGTAGATATACCATCTAGGCACTAAGATATGGGGTCTGCTGACAAAGCCCAGAGATCTTCTATTATATAATAGAGCTTCTTCTTACCAAGGGGAGGGTGGTTAGGCCTTATAGTCCTTTATCCACTGTCTTTATATGATGACATCTCCCTTTAAGATATATGGCCTTGCTGCAATGCTAACTGTGTTAGGTTTGTGCATTTTGCTGCTGGTTGTGGCTCATATACTGCATTTTAGAGCACGATAGTTAAAATAAACATTTTAAACTATATTCGTGTTTCGGTCAGTTCTTATTGTGGACAGGTACGAGAGTGTGAGCAAAAAGGTGTGTCTTGTTACCGCGATTCCTGAGAGATCCAGGAGTGTTGTGTTCTGGGGTGTCTAATCATTTGCTTCTTCATGAGCGTGTAGGAGAGCGAGTGAGACACTATAGCTAGTCGGTCCTGGGTTCGTGGGCACTAAGGTGGTGGGAAGGCTTAGCCCCTATACACCAAGGTCCCATATTCCTGCGCATAGTTCTGTGTATGTGCAGAATCCCTGCAACAGTGGTACGCTTCATGAATGGGTTCCAAACCTAGCACTTGGAAGCATCCGAAAGTACTACTGTTTACTGGTGGTACAGTTTCCTAGTTATGGACCCTCTAGTTTGTATGAGGTTATGTCCCTCAAGTCAACATTTACGTCCTGCCTTTGTTAATCTCGGACCTGTAATAAAATAAAGTGTGAGTGAGATATGAAGCTCTTGAAAAATGGGAACATGAGGCATTTAAAAGAGAAAGAGAAAAGCATCAGATTAGGTATAGGAATACTGTGACTTGATATGCAGAGGCAAAGTGGGATGCACAGAAGAAAATGTGGAGAAAGGATATAGCTGAGGGAGAACGAATGTTTTCAGTCATGGTAGCTGAGACTAGTGAAGAAGAAAAATACAAAGAA
Source organism: Calotriton arnoldi (assembly GCA_963921515.1). Taxonomy (NCBI): domain Eukaryota; kingdom Metazoa; phylum Chordata; class Amphibia; order Caudata; family Salamandridae; genus Calotriton; species Calotriton arnoldi. The sequence goes on along the minus strand of CAWUFW010023734.1, from coordinate 59,298 downwards.
AAGAAGAAGCATGTTGAGGAGTTGAAGTCTAAAAATACTGATTTAATATTTTAGCAAGATGGGGACATAGATGATGATTTTTTGAATGAATTATTATTGAACAGACCTCCACCTTATCAAGAAGAGAAGAACTATGTGGAGTCAAGACCCCTTGGGTTACAACCAAGTGCCCCAATAGTGCATGTGAATTCAGCACATGAAAAAATATCATCAGTACATAATCAGGCTCCAGTTGTCAAAAGGAATGACATCAATTAATTCAGATGCTTTATCGGTCCCAGTAAGTATAGGTCCTATTGTTCCATTATATAATAATGGACAAGGAGTTTCGCAAGTACATACTTTAACAGTTCCTAATAGAAAATGAGTGGAGATCACACAGATTTGGAAAGAATGAGCATAAGGAAGCATGGAATGATAAACAGGAATGAGTCAAATGAGAATATTGGAGCAAATGCAATTATGGGAGAAGAGTTAGAGTCATTGATTCGTAATTCAAATAAAACAGTTGAAATGCCAAAAAGGGGTTCACAAATAGATCCGAGAAGGATGTTGCAGATGGAGTTATGGGCCCTGTAGTTTGTTTGAGGTTATGTCCCTCAAGTCAACAGATATGTCCTGCCTTTGTTAAACTCAGACCTGTAATAAAATAAAGTGTGAGTGAGATAAAATGTTTTTACTGGTGTCTCCCTACTACAGAAGTCAAAATGGGAGGGTCGAGCAACTGATACTAATTTTCTTTTCTGTTACTGTTTCTGCACTCAAATTTTGTCCCTGCAGGGTCAGGTGCCTTCCACAGGACTACAGGTCTCAGGACTCAGGACTACAGGTCTTGTGTCTCACATCATATATTGTGAAGCAGTCCTTGTTTCATATGGCATGTTATGCAAGTTCATTCAGTATATCCTTTGTTTTTCATAAGATAGGGCAACATCAGTGGAAACAGCCCTTCTGCATAGAATAGGCACATTGTGGGCAGAAACAGTGTAAGCTTCTGTCCATCAGAGGATAGGTACAGCTAGAGCAGCCACAGTGCAAGCTTTCCCCATCACATGACACCAGTGCTTAATTTGAGCCGGTGCCTTCCGGTGCTCAGCACCGGCACTTAATTGGTTTCCAGTGCTCCGCACCGGCTCCTAATTGTCAAAACCATACTAAGAACAGCCTACCACATGGTGGCGCTGCTCATCTAATTTAGAGATGAGCAGAACAACGGTTGTTTAGGAATACAATATACATTAAGATTGCTAATACCTGCCTCCCCAGCCATTCCTTTTGCTTTGGGCACCTTGAATAATCTGAACTGTTGCATTTACATGCGAGAAAGACGGTTAGTGGTTGTTTTGGCAGCGATGCCAGGGGCAATGGGTGGTCCAAGCTGCAGTGGCCTTCTGGTCAGAGCCCTTGCACTTAATATTTTACAAATTAAGTACTGCATGACACATACAAACTAGGTAGTAGCAGTGCAAGCTTTGCTTCCTTACAGAACAGGCAAGGCATGGGAGTAACAAAGTAAGGTTCCTTCTCTCACAGAAGGCAGCAAGTGCAATCTTCTTTTGCCCCAAAACAGATTCAGAAGGCAGATTAATGCAAGCTGTCATCACTCACAGACCATGCAGAGTTAAGGCATGAGTAATATGTAGAAAACAGACAGATTTCCCGAGCTGTTGCTTAACTTACAGAGAGGAATGTATAGGTTGATGAGTGAATGAATATTCAAGTTCTGAGCACGTGGCCTCTTGGGGTAGAATTTTACCCTAACTTACTCCAAGCATTTAGCACTATTTTCTTAGGTCAAAATCCCTCCTTGCATTCAAAATGGGCACAAGAATGTATTTTGCATTAAGAAATTGTGCTAAATGGGACAGAACATGAATAGCTCACACAAACAGCCACTCGTGCTTGCTAAATGTACTCTTGGGGTAGGATTTTCCTTATTCCCGGCATTTAACAGTATTTTCTTAGCACAAAATGCCCCCTTGCATCAAAAACGGACAGGAGGATGCATTTTGCGCTAAGAAATAGCGATGAATGCAACAGAATACAAATAGTGAGCACGAAAATGGCAAAAACAAACAACCCACAACTCTCTGCTGATCTTTTGTTCTCCTCCCATCATTGTCCCTTGTGTCTCTTTTTTCCTCTTTGTCTATTAGATATTTCTTTTCTCTCTCTGTCCAGCTTCCTCCATTATCCATTCTCTTCTTTCCAACCTTTTACCCCATCTCATTCTCTATACCTTGCTTTTATGTGCACCTCTTTGGCTTACACCTGTTGGGACTTGCTGTAAGAATTGCAGGTTCTCACTCTCGGACTCCCTGATTGCAAACACAGAGGTAAATGAAACTGACTTGCCTAAGGCCTCTGCTAAGTTTTTCTCCCTTAACTGCAAGTCATTAGTTGAGCGCAAATATGATGTCTATGATTTCCCTGAAGAGCATTTGTCAGATGCAATCTTTTTGACTAAGACCTGGCTCACAGAGGACACTTCCCCTGACCTAATACAAGCCATCTGCCAAAGTTTTGCTATTGTGAGACTTGACAGGCAAACTCAGAGAGGAGGTGGGATTGCTAATATTTTCAAGCAGACATTACATTGCACCTTGTCTGAGCTTGTTATTGATGGATGCGAAGCAGCTCTCTGGCCCTCACTAGCAATTTTATGACATCAGGGACTCTGATCTATCGCCCCCTGGTCCCGCTTCTAATTTTGTCTGCTCTTTAGCTGTTCTTCTGTCTCCACTGGTGCTCCGTTACTCTAATTTCATAGTGGCAGGGGATTCCACCTGCTCAGCGGCTACCACCTTGACTGCTGATTTGGCGGGTTTAAAGTTCCTTCAATATGCTTCCTCCCCCACACATAGACGTGGGGATATCCTTGATCCTAATTTTTCAAATCTTGCTGGATTAGTGACTGACCACCATCTCCCACTCACCTGGTCTGATCATTTTGCCATCCCTTTTTCTGCTTCTTACGATAAGTTGTCCATCAGTCACGTAGCTGTACATGCGGTACGGGCACGCCAGTGGGCCAAAGTCACTTCCTCTAAATTCTGCCGTGCATTAGTCACCAGCCGACCCATCTTGGATAGCTGTATTGATATGGCCGACTCACAATTGGATCATTGGAGCACTGGATCAAATAGCTCCTCCAGTGAACTAGACTTTTCACAGACAAAAACCATTGGCTGACTGGTTTAATGATGAACTGTTAGCATTAAAAACAGAAGTGTAAGTGCCTTAAACAACTCTGGTGCAATGCTTATGATCCAGCCTGTAAAATAGACTATATGGCAGCTCTTAAAGTCAATCACTGTTGTATCAAGAAATCAAGTCATGACTTTTATACGAACAAAATTCAGTCTGCCCAGAACTCCTCCCACAAACTTTTTGTCATTGTTAAGTCACTCTCTTCGCTATCTCTAGTCTCAGTCTCTACTGATCAGAGGCGGGCTGTAACGCTTTATCTCATTTCTTTTCTGAAAAGGTGGCACATATTTATGCCTCCTTTCCTGTAAAATCTAGAGATGCTCCTTATTTGAGTTCTTGGTTTGACTATTCTGATGACAGCGCTAGGCTGCTGAACTTTAGGTTCATCGAACCAGAGGAGCTGACCTTGCTCCATGCCTCAGTGAAGGCCGGTTCCCCGCTTGATCCAGCATCGCCGTCTATATTAGAGCGAGGCAGGGAGGTGGTCCACCCAGTACTAGGTGATCTGCTTAACAGCTCCCTGGCCTTGGGCCAGGTGCCTTGGTGATGGAAGTATGCTGTTGTGGTCCCACTCATCAATAAATCTCTGCTGGATCCCACCAAGCCCGAAAACTATCATTCGGTTTCACTGCTTCCACTCTTCTCTAAGATCATGGAGAAGCATGTTAACAAGCAGCTCTCGAGCTTTGTTGAGGCCCACAATTTGCTTCATAGGACTCAGTCTGGTTTTCACCCCTCATGAAGTACTGAGTCATGCTGCTTGCAGCAGGGTTAATTTGTCAAACTCTGGATGCTGCCGATTCTGCAGCATTGTTATTGTTGGATCTCAGTGCCGCATTTGCCACTATGTCCCGTAACATCCTGATTGGGAGACTCTGGAGCTGTGCCGTGGGCCATAAGGCTGTGAGTTAGGTCGCTTTGTTCCTGCAGGAGCGCACCTTTCAGGTGTCTCAAAAACCCTTCCAGTCAAAAGTGGCTCCTTTACAGCAAGGAGTACCACAGGGCTCTTCCTTGAGCTCAACCCTTTTTAATGTGTACATGTGCCCTTCCGCTGAGGTCATCGAATGCTACAGGTTTACCATCATCTCATATGCGGATGACACTCAGCTCATCATCACTCTGTCATAGAACTCTTCCCATATGACCTCCTCTCTATGCCTTAGCCTTGCAGAGGTCGCTAGGTAGATGCATTTGAATTGTCTCAAGGTAAATGCTGGTAAGACTGAGGTTCTGACCTTAGGCAATCATCCTAACATCTGGTCTACTGCTCGGTGGCCCAAAAATCTGGGCCCATTACCCGTGCATAAGCCTAAGGTCAACAATCTTGGCATTTGGTTTGATGAAAAGCTTTCTTTTGACAATCCAACAACCACACTTGCAGGGAAATGTTTTGGACTACTCAAGACTCTTAGGAAAATCTTTAGTTTCTTGCTGGAGTCGGCAAATAAAATAGTAGTTCAAGCCCTGATTATGTCCAGGCTTGACTGCTGTAATGTTCTGAATCTCAGAGTGCCACAGTTTCGGAAAAAGAGACTCCAGCGAGTGCAGAACACTGCTGCATGTCTCCTACTGACCCTGCCAAAGCGTGCATCAATCGGGGCTGTGCTTGAGAAGCTGCATTGGCTCCTGCTGAAGCAGAGATCCTCTTTTAAAGACCTATGATACTGCTATAAGGCATTTGCCAACAAAGGTCCACGGTACCTCCAATCATTTATCAAGCCCTATGTGCCATACAGGATTTTAAGATCAGCAGGTGCCATGTTGGCTAGTGTTCCCAAAGTGAAGAAAGCTCGCATTGGTGGTAGCTTTTTCAGCTATTTAGCGCCTAACTTTGGAACGCCCTTCTCCTCGCAGTCCGTCAGGCCTCGTTGGAAACTCTTTTTCGGAAAAAACTTAAAACTCGTTTTTAGGTCGAGCCTATAGCGGCAGCATGCATGCGCTGCTCGCTTTGCGAGGCATGCCATATTCAGTATGGAGTGGAAGCTCAGTGGAAGCTCCACCCACTCTCCGCCCATCTTTTTCATTGGCTTGTGTCTTAAATGCTGCCTTCCGATTGGTTTTAGGCGTGTTAGTCCCTCCTTATGACGGCCATGTCGTCATTTGTGTCCTTCCATGGCTACTGGTCCCTTTACTTCAAGTGTAGCACAGCACTACTTTCTTCCCGTGGGCCCCCTCGGGGTGCTACAGGGCACAGTACACCCACCCCTAGCTTCTAGCGGGAGACATGCAAATCTAAAGGCGGGCTCACAAACTGTAAAATGATCTAGACCCCAGGCAGTTCTTTTCGGCCGCGCAGCCTCCATATGGAATGTCTTACTCCCAGATCTCGCCCTCTCGACTTGCTGCTCTGAGTCACAAGAAACGCAAACGCCTTCCAGTCATTCCTCTGATGCGGTCTTGCACCTGTCTCCGCAGTGCCTCGCATTCAATCCCTCCCCAGGCGCCACGGAATGTGCCCCTAATGTCTACAGTGCGTGTTTCTCTTCGGAGCAGCGTTCCTTTCACAGGCTGTCTCTGCTCTCACCGCGTGCTCCCACCTGAGGCTTGCTCGGCTCTCAGATTTTAGAGTTCTCATTTTAATGTTCGTTGTTTCTTTGGGGGGTGCAGTGCACACACCTGGAGTCCCTTAAAACTGACAGGCACTACTGAAAGCAGCTCACTCCGCGGAGGTGCTAAAACACTGAATGGGTCTACCGGAGGGCGCTCACACTGCCGAGGTGCCAGAGCACGGACAGGGCACTGTTGAGATCTCGAGCGCTTACAGGGAATTGCTGGAGGAGTGCACACTGCCCACGGGTTAGAGTGCTGCTGAAGAAAGCATAGACTGCCAGGCGCTAGGATCCCGAGACGAGAGGGCACAGCTGGGGAAGCTCCCACTGCTGTCGTGCTAGAGACCTGAGCAGGCACTGCTGAAGGACACACGCACTCTTGAGGCGCTAGAGCACTGACAGTGCACTGCTGGAGGGATCTGCTCAAACTCTGGAGCACTTAGGGGGTACTGATGAAGGACACACTCTTGGGGCGCGAGAGCACGGACAGGGGACTCCTGGAGGACGCTCACACTGCTGAGTTACTAGTGCACTGGCAGGCACTTCTGGGGATAGCTTACACTGCAGAGTTTCTAGTAGATTAACAGGACCTTTCAGGAAGAAAATTATGTGGCTGAGTAGAATTGGGCAAGGTAGAAAACGTACGGGGAGAGCACGAGACAGAGCTGAGCAATGGATATGGCTTGGTTCTAAGACCAAAACACGAGCCGAGCCAGCAAAAACTTGTCATTCAGATAAGCCAGAGGGGGTGCAACTGGGGTGAGTGAACATGATAGTGGCAGACTGACCCATAGCTGGACGTGGACAAGCTGTGACAGCCTGGTGCCCTGATAGCAATGCTTAATTTGTAACATCATAAGTGCCGGTGCCCAAGGTTTTTCTTAAACGCCGGTGGCCAGCGTCGCAGAATATTGGGGTTGCAGACTATCAAAGCTGTCTAGTTAGTCCCACTTCAAGCCTCTTCTGTACTCCACTCCACACTTCCTGCCCCTTTATTTCACTCTAGCGGATTATTTTTAATTTCTGCTTTCTCCACTTGTCATTGTTTGCCCCTCATTCTCTTCCTCCTTTTTCACCCATTTCTGCTTTTCTCGCTCTTCTGGGTCAAAGTCTGATGATTAAAATTAAGTTCTGGTCCCCAAAACCAACTGCTGGTGAGCCCCCCCATGCAAGTATTTGCTCAAATTAACCACTGCCTGGCAGGCAGTCCCACTAAGGCACATTTGATAATATGGCACACCTGCCGTACCTGCCGTTCACACCAACCTGTTGCAGTCTTAACTCTCTTTCACTGTATTTCTTTCCTTCTCTGTTTTTTCTCTTCTCTCCCATGTCACTCTGCCCCCCCATGGCAATTTTCACTCCTTTCTCCCTCACCAGGCTTTCACCTGCGTCCCTCTCTGCCCTTCTCATCCTAACCACTATCCCCCTTCCTTGGCCTATTTCTCCTTCTCTCCAGTTTCTCCTCTCTCACTCATGCCAAGTGCTGGCAACGTCGGGGTTGGAACTTGGAAGAAGACCCCCTGGAAAAAGCGTGAGCCGAGCTCGAGTGGCAGTGTCTCACCCACCTCTCCTGACAGGCGCTGCTAAGCAGAAGCTTTCACTGCTGGGGTCCCACAGCACTCCCAGGGCCCTGCTGGAGTCCTACAGCACTCACAGGACACTGCTGGGGTCCTAGAGCACTCCCAGGACACTGCCGGAGGCCTATAGTAGGTACTCCCATGACACTACCGGAGTCCTACAGCACTCTCAGGACGCTGCCAGAGTCCTACAGCACTCCCAGGACACTGCTGGGGTCCTACAGCACTCCCAGGACACTGCTGGGGTCCTACAGCACTCCCAGGACACTGCTGGGGTCCTACAGCACTCCCAGGACACTGCTGGGGCTCCACAGCACTCCCAGGGCACTGCTGGGGTCCTACAGCACTCCCAGGACACTGCTGGGGCTCTACAGCACTCTCAGGACACTGCTGGGGCTCTACAGCACTCCCAGGACATTGCTGCAGTCCTACAGCACTCCCAGGACACTGCCTGAGTCCTACAGCGCTCCCAGGGCACTGGGTTCCTACAGCACTCCCAGGGCACTGCTGGGGTCCTACAGCACTCTCAGGGCACTGCTGGGGTCCTACAGCACTCTCAGGGCACTGCTGGAGTCACTGAAAACCAGGACCCTGCAGGGGGAAAGCACACACCAGTGCTTAATTCGAGCTTGTAGTTGCTGGTGGGGGCTGGCACTTATTTTTTCACATCAGATATTTACAGAGAACAAGAGGAAAAAAACACACAAAGCGGAAAGACGGAGGGAAAGAAAGACAGAAAAAACAGCACAAGGCGAGAAAGCAGGAACATGCAAGGGGGACATAAAAGGGGAGGGAGAGCCTGGTGGTGGATTAAAGAAAGAGGCAAGAGGTGGTTTTAAGACTATGCAGCCTTGGTGTTCAGTGTGTCAACACTTAATAGCACTGGCCGCAGCTTCTGAAGAGAGTTTTGGGCACCGGCACTCATTCTTTTACAGACTGTGCTCGCTGGCACTGACTCGAAGACTGTAACTGAAATAAGTTATAACTAGAGATGGACGTAACTCGTATAATTCTGTGTAGCGTAATCACACCGAATTACCCCAAAATTCAGTGAGATCACACAGAATTATGCAAGAATTGTGATTCTGAATTTAGCGCTATTTCTTATTGGAAAAATGCCGTCTCACATGCATTTTGCTCTAAGAAATAGCGCTCACATGGTGGCTAATGTCTCAATAGATCTCAAAACCCGGCCTCACGGCATCTCTGACTTAAACGGCAACAACAGACGTGAATGTACTCATAGACACCTTCCCACACACTTATCCTTGTTGACTCACATCTGCATGATATACACGTGCTCATGCTGGCATGCATACACAGTCCCCCCATACACATCTCCTTCACACGCAACCCTTACCTACGCTACACATATAGACCACACCTCTCACAAGAGTCCACATGCAAACCCTGCCTTAAGTGACATACACACAGTGGCGGCTGCTCTAATTTTGGGGTGGTGCGGCAACACGGGAGGGCACTGGAGATGGGGTGAGGGGAAAATAATTTAAAGAAAAAAACTTACCTGCTCCTGCGTCCGCCGCCTCGGTGCTCCTCTTTCGACGCTGGCCACACTGCACAGGCTCCCAGGGAGCAATCACAGCACTGCTCTCATGCTGATATAATTTAAAGAAAAAAACTTACCTGCTCCTGCGTCCGCCGCCTCGGTGCTCCTCTTTCGACGCTGGTCACGCTGCACAGGCTCCCAGGGGGCAATCACAGCACTGCTCTCATGCTGGTAATACCAGTGTGAGAGCAGCACTGTGATTGGCCTGAGCGGGCTACCTTGACGCTCGCTCAGGCCCAGGGAGGCTGGGGCTTTTTTTAACCCGGCTGTACAACCGTTGTCCGTGTTGCCTACCATCATTTGCAATGCAATAGGTCTCACATTTACGCGAGTTTGAGCTATTGTCATTGTAAATGACAATGCCTTTTATTTATGTTTTGGTTTTTAAAACATAAATAAAACGCATTGTCATTTACAATGCCAATAGCTTAAACTCGCGTAAATGCGAGACCTACTGCATTGCAAATGCTTGTTTTAGCTTATGCTGACTCTGAGATCACTGATGCATTTTTAGCTAGCAGGTGCTTGTACCTAGCGCAAGGACACTTCATTTGAAGTAGCTATGTGCTTTACATATTGGATTATTATTATAACTTTTCTATCACTTTTAGTCTCATCTAATTTTTTCTTATTTCACCTTCATTTGCATTTTCACCCTTCTCTTTTACCCTGAAATATTCCATGCTGTTCATTCATACCTGCTTCACTCTTGCCCTGTTCTATCTCAATTTAATATATTAGATAGACCTATTTTACTCTTTTCTCATCCTTCCCCACTCTTTCATCCCCTCTATCTCTCACATAACCCTCTCTTCCTTACCTATCTCTATTACTTCTGTCTCCATCTGCACAACCTAAGGGGAGCACAATAATTCTGGCCATCATTAGTTTAAGGCACAATTTTCTGTACCAGCAACTTTAGTAATTGTGCCACAATTGCTTTTTGTACTGCCAATATATAACATCCCCTGCTGGTGGCAGCCTAGTCACCCACCTAGTATTTTCTTTCACAAAAAATGACCCTCCTTTCATGTGTCTCACACTGTCTTCTATTTTCATAGCAACTCTCTTGATCTCGTTTTTAGGTCTCGCGCCTAGCGTTGCAGTGCGCAACCCTGCTCGCGCAGCGCGAGACCTCTAGAAAGGGCTTCTGAAAGCTAACCACACGCTTGTGCGTGTGGTTTAGCTTTCCGCGGCTGCCATTGGCTTTTGCGTGCTTTTTTTAAAAAAATGCAGTACGCTATTGGGCAAAGGCGGGCGCATGTCCCGCCTTTGCTCCGCCCATTCCCGTCAGTGGCCAGCACGCGCAGCAGCGCGCGTTTGTCTCGCTGGCGCGCTCCCTCCCCCCCGCTCCTCTGTGGTGCGCGCGCACCACTGGTTTCGCGTTCGGCTCCTCTGTGGTGCGCGCGCACCGTTTCTGTTCCGTGCTTGTTTTACAGTGGCACGCCATCTGCACTCCTGTCCTCCTCCCACTTTCTGCTCTGTGACATTTTGCTCTAATGCTCGTTGGCCAGTCGATGACCACTACAGCACAGTGTGGCACATAATGCTGGGGGTCGCGTGGTCTGCCGTTTGCCTCACCCCTGCACCTAATGCACTGTTTCTCAATGCGGAGACGCTGACTTGCTGGCCCTCCCCGCCTCTGCCCGCTCTGCCGGCCCTCCCGCTGCTGTTGTGCATGCAGTGTGACAGGTAGGCTGCCTTTGCCCCATGCTCCAGTTCCGTTTAGAGCAACTGTTGTAGTATATGAACAATTTCCTTGAATGAATGTCGCCACATGTCCTGCATTGGTTGTTTTGTTTTTTGAGGCCGCAGGTAGGTTGGCTGAAGCTGTCTGCCACGAGGCACTCTGATTGGCCAGCTGTCTCATCTTCCCATGGCTGTTATTGACTCACTTTTTCAGGAGCTGTCCAAAGTGTGATGCTCGGCTCTGTTCATAGGAGGGGAGGGAGGGGGCGGGATCTGTCAACAGTGAGTGCACGAACCCAGCTCAGCTGATACTATCTGCAGCCTTTTGTCGGTACAGCGCACCTCTCGGAGCTGGCGAGTGCTCTCCTGGCCTCAACGATCTGGCTTACAACATCAGTCCTCCAAAAGGGTTGGGGGCATCTTGTGTGCTTCTTCTCGGACTCTTCATCCGAGCCTTGCATTCTGCAGCGGCCACCAGCTGAATGATCTGCACCACAGCAGGCAGGTTGTGCATGTGCCGGAGCGCAGGTGAACAAGGCTGCTCTCACTTATAATAATATTAATTATCTGCATTCACAATGAGACCTAACAACTTATTTGCTTATGTTTGAGGCTGAACACGTAGGACCTGTCCGTTCAACACATGTGTCTTTGAATATAACAAATACGCAATTCATGCTGCTTTTGTTTTAAAAATAGGATTTCATTTTGTGGACTGATAATTTACAACATGTTCAGTCATTATTTGGTTGTAAATTCTGGGTTCATGGTTGTGGTTCTACATGGCTATATCCAATGTGTGCCCAAAATTCACTCACTGCAGCCCACATGACGCAGGCGTGAGTGCTTTGGTCAGTAGTGCAGCACTTCACCGGTTGGAATCCTAATACTGCAGTGTCACTGTTAATGCATGTTTTCATTCAGTCACATGGGTCAGCAGATACACACCATGACATTTTATCTGTCGCCTGTGCCATGCATTCTTAATACAGTGATTCCTGAAGTGCATTGCTGCGCCTTATCTAGACATAACTGCACGCTGGATTTAACTTTGATGCTAGTTTCAGTCTTCCATGAGAAATCGCCATATGGGTTAATGTAATAAAAACAGATTACTTTTGTTGGCTGCATGTTTTTGGGTCGTCCGATGTCTTTTATTTAATGTCCTTGTTTCAGCACACATTTTTAAGTCGAGCATCAGCGTGCATGCGCTGTCTGCAAGACCTGCTGTAATCACTTTACGGAGTGTAATCCCACCTGCTGCTGCTGCTTGCAATTGGCTCACTCTTGCGTCGCTTTTATTTCCTGGCTCCTTATTGGTTAGGGCTTCAATACATCACTTCCGGTTTTAGGTGCGGAGCACCGGCCAATTACAGTTTCCTTACACTTGTAAGTGTTATGTGTTCTTTGGGGACTACTTGTTTACTTAATTTCATACTAGTGTTCCTTGCACTGTTTGTTCCTTGCGCTGTTTATTTTTTCATCATGGCCCACGGTGGCCGCACGCTTAACTTGGATGTATTTGGGCGCCGCGCTTTATATTTAGCACAGCGCCTGCTTTTTTTTATCTGCGCACATAAATTGAATGTATTTGGGCACAGCAGTTTATATTTAGCACGGCGCCCCCTTTTTGTTTTTGGGTGCGCACATAACTTGTATGTATTCAGGCGCTCAGAGGGGAAATTAAGATAAGGCCAGCTGCATCCCGCTGTCGCCCTGCAGCTAAGCACGCACGACTTCACAAAGGCCGAAGCTTTGGCCCTAGATTAGGAAGTGCTTCTAGTGCATTTGCCAGCTGCTGCTTGGCACTTGCAATCTCTCACGGTACACCTTTAAAAAAGCAGCAGCGGCGCTGCCGATCCACTTCCTGGCACTGTACATCTTCCCTGCCGTACTGTACCTCTCAACATGGCGGGCTGCAGCAGCGGGGACACCAGGGCGGTGGTTGAGCAGCTCCTGGTGATCCCGGACTCAGTTGCTTATAAATAACAAAGTGTACGGTTTAAGGTAATTCTGTTAAACTTTAATTTTAAAAGGTGTACGCAGGAACTTGCTCTTAATTTGTTTTATGTGTTTCCTAAAAAAGAGCGTTGAGATCCTTGCGCGCAGCTAGAAGGTGTATTATGACGTCACCTGAGCCGGGGCTGCTTACAATGGTTCTCCTCTCTTCATTTCGCTGGGACTGCCATAAGGGTCGGATAGCTATGACTTTGGGTAGAGTTCGGTGCTGGGGATGTCATTGATGTTACCCTCTCTCCCTTCCCCCTTTGTGCCATCCCATGTTTTCCTCTGATTGAAGCACAAGGGGCAGACCGTCTTGGCAACAATGCAAAAGCAAAAAAATACTATCTCGAAACGCTGTCTTTTTTCCAGTGCTAAAAATTAAACTAAGGGACCTTGTATGCCAATTTAGCCGGGAGACTATTTATGCCATGTATTATTAATTTTTCACATATTGTGGCTGTGGCTAGTAAAGGCTTATTCTTGTGTTAGGTATTCAATGTCACCTCACAGAGCTAATTTGACACTAAATAGAAATGGGTAGGACGCAGCACTTTGTTTTGCTTGAGGATATGTGGAGAGAAACCGCAAGAGGGTATTTTTCATTTGATTAAGGATCGGGTTGCACAATTATTGGCTGGGATCATTGCATGTAATATGCACGTGCAATTATTATCTTCTCTTTATGTAAACAACAATGCGTACGTATGTAGGAGTGTCTGTGTGTGTGTGCTTGTATATATGTGCATGCGTGTGTAAGTATGTAAAAGTATCTCCTCTTGGTAATGCTGTATATGTATGTGCATGCTTCATTATGTGCATGTCTATGTACGCGTGTGTCTGTGTTTGTATGTGCTAGTGTCTCCATGCGTATCTGTGCATGAGTGTGTGTGTGTGTGTGGGTGTGTGTGTGTGTATGTATGCGTATATGGTTGCATCTATCTGTGTATGCAGCTGCAGGGGGCTGTTCCCAAATGTGTGCATGTATACGTGTGTGTTTGTGTCTGTGTATGCGTGTTTCTTTGTATCTGTGCGTGCACGTTTGTGTGTGTCTATGTGTGCATTTGTTTATATTGAAGTTTTTTTTAATGCACATAAAAGACCCAGGAGGTGGGTGAGAGCACTTTACCAAAAACAATATCTATGACAATAACCACTGGTTTTGTTTTGTTACCACCATGCCCCCTCAGATTGGACCCAGAGGACCGCGGCAAAGAATGAGGTCGGGTGAATAGCAAGGGATATTGCTTCAGTTCTGGAAAAACTTTTTACTCCGGGAATCCATCAATTCGGGGTTAAGGTGTGGCTACAAAGAGGGTAGAGTTGCAAGGAGCGGAGTCATGAAAAGCAGTCTGACAGTCCACATTTCTTCTTTTTTAGGTCTCGCCTAGGCAGCGCGCATGCTCTTTTCCTCCTCAATGTCCTTCCTGATACCTCATGGTGCTCTTCTCCACACTCTTCATCCTTGTGCCTCACGCTGTTCTTCTCCCCTCCCTCTCCATCCTATTGCCTCACGCTGTTCTCCTCCCCACTCTCCTTCCTTGTGCCTCACACTACTTTTCTCCTCGCTCTTCTTGCTTGTACCTCCTGCTGCTCTTCTCCTCACTCTCCTTACTTATAGTTCATACTGCTCCACAACTAACTATCCCAATACAACACACATAATTCCACTACACACCACATACATACAACTCCATAACACATAGGTAAAACACATTCCAATTTACAGCGCCAAAAACTCTAACTCAAATAAATGCGAGACCTATTGCATTTTCAATGTTTGTTTATCATGCATCTGCATTCTTTTCCTATATGCATGTGCCTCACACTTTCTCTTCCCAGCCCGCCACCTTGCTTTCACTATACTCTCCTCTCGCACTCTTTTCATTCACACACCCATTTCGGTCCATCATCGGATATCCTTCTCTCTCTATCTTTCTCTCTTCCCTCAAGCTCACTACACATTACTCCTCCTGACAGTCATCTCACTATTGTATTCCATACACTCCTTTCACTTTCTCTTCACCCCTTCTCTCAAAGATCCTCTTTTCTGTCCCACACACTCCTCTTACCATCCCATTTTCGCCTACACCCTCACAAACACATGCACATATTCTCTATGACCAGGGAGTCACTGATGTCCCATGGGTACCCACTCCTCCCCACAAAACGAGCAATGTCAATGACAAGACCTTGAGACCAGCTCTTTGGGTTAGGGGTCATAATTTATTTTACATACACACAAAAAATCTTTAGACATCAAACTTTGCACAGTAACCACTTTATTTTACTTGTTTACAAGTGAGACCTAGCTTTAACAGTAACTCTAGTACATGGGAGTCACCTAACCATAACTAGTTTGTTCCTGTGTAACCAACAAAACATAACCATTCTGAGTGAGATCATAACTAGTTCCGTGACCCTTCCTCTTAAACTACCTGTCCAGAGGGTGGGTCCCTCCTTATTGGTCCAGCTTCCCTCTCCTGTACCCAGAGCTCTCCTGCCTCTTGAGCTCTTGTGCAGGGAGCCCCGCTGCTTTAGGATACCTACCTTGGGCACCACCTACAGCCAAGTTCCTTGTACCTCAAGGGCCTGTGCTACCTTGCACCAACTGCACATGTGCCGGTGGTTGCCAGGTACGGACCGTGTGTCAGCGACCTCCCCCAAAAACCCACCCCACTGCAACCTCCTTTCGACTTGCTGCCAGCACACTTTGGAGGGTCCAGTGATGATGATGTTATTTTGGTATAAAAGAATGCCGTACAGGGACCCGAAGTGTCCCCACCAATCATGACCTCACCGCCACATGCCAGCATAGTTCCCCTACTATCTGCCCACCCGCACCATGTGCGTTGGCCTAGCCAGGACAACAAGTTATCCAGAAAATCACATCACCTTCTTTCGATATGTGTACCCCATCCTGCAAGAAAAAACTCTCACCCTTGATGCACCCTTTCTGGAAAGATTCTAAAGCCTTCCCACAATCCACCGTGCCTGAGGAACCCAGAAAAAGGAAATCATCCGAATAATGCAGTGCCCACCGGTGCCCCGATCTCTGCCAGAATACCCACTCCAAGAAAGTGCTAAACCTCTTGAAGCAAGCACGGGAAACTGAGCAGCCCGTAGGCATACGTTTGTCAAAATAAAAGGAGCCCTCAAATTGGAAACCCAGTAAATGAAAGTCATCAGGGTGTACTGGTAGCAGCCTAAAGGCAGATTCTATATCTGCCTCTGCTAACAATGTCCCAGGTCCTGGAGCATTGCAATCACCTGATGTAACGAGGCACACCTGACTAAACATAGTGCCCCATCAATAGCCTCATTGACCGATTGACCTCTAGGCGCTGACAAGTTATGAATAAAGCAGTACTCCCCTGGATCTTTCTTTGGGACCACCCCCCAGGGGGGACACACAAAACTTTCCATCAGGATGGAATTGACTGGACCTGCCACCCTCCCCAGATTTACCTCCTTCAAAACCTTCTTCCTGGCAATGCTAGGATTAGCCATCAGTGACTGCTGATTTTTGCAGTACGTTATGTCCACACAGCCTTTGGCCGAGATTCTGAAACCATTTTTAAAACTCTCATACAATGACTGAATTTCTCCGCTGTGTTTCTGTAAACATACAGCCATGTCACAATTGCTTAACAGTTAACCAGGGAAAGGCCTTGACCAGCAGTGGATGTTCATTCCTGCTTTTTGTGATCCCTATCCTTTGCCTTTTTAAAACACTTGGTTTCAAGGTGTGAGGGTAGGCCGCAGAAAGTACAATAGTGCTTGAATTTGCACTTCCCTGGGGCTCTGGAGCAGGATCTTTTATTGAAATCCCAGCATGACCCCTTCTTTGCCCCCCCCCCCGAATTGGAGCAGCCTCAAACTCCTGCAGCCTCATAACATCAATATGGTCCCATGCCAGTGATGGAGCGTGATTATTCAAGAATGTTTTGCTCGATCAATTCCTGATCATTGGGAGTGATACTAATACTTACTTAAGAAATAGGACTAACAGAGTGTCTCGTGTAATATGTGAATATTTAAAACTGCATCGTAAAAGCATGCAGAAGTGTCACAAACTGGTTTGAGGTTAAAGATATTCATGACTGAGAGAGAAACCTACTAATGTGCTATGACAAATAATACGAAAAGTAATAATGCAGTTTGTGTTTTTTTTAGCAAATATGATCATGAAAATGCTTCAGTAAAATGAATTTTGCTTATATTTTCTTCGACATGTAAATCTAAGAGAAAGTGCTTGCTCATTTATTAATGAATCTTAATTAGATTAAGCTCATAAGTATAATGAAATGGTGATCTTATATTATTTCTCATGCATCTTTATTTCTCTAAAATGTTTTCAACATTAACGTGTTTAATCATTAGAAAACGATGATTTAGTGGTTTTCATTGTAGGCCTCGAAAATGTATTTTGTCTTTCATTATTTCCTTCGATTAGGCTAGAAAAATGCTGACCTGATTGTACTGCATCGCTGAAAGTTTCTTTCCCACAGTTTGAATAATGGAGATGTTCTCTGTAACTTGAAAACTGTATCAATCTTGTTGCAAGCTAAGAGGAGAGCGTGAGGAGCGGACATGGTGAGTTACAAGTGTATTTTCCTTTTTCAGAGGGAAAATGATATCGTACATTCCTAGAAAATAGTGATTATTAAACAAGGCATTACGTATGGGTTCCGGACGATTTTGAGTTAGAGAACGATCATACCACGATCACACCATGGATTTTGACCAATAGAAATCGGGTAAACGGTGTAAAAGTTACTTTGTGAACAGGAAACTGTGAATGTTGGAAGTATAAATGCCCCTTGGGAAAAGGACGTGTGCGGCTATTTTCCTTGCAAATCCTGAGCCTGACATGCTGTCAGTTTGAACTCTGAATTCCCTGAACTAAACTCTCCTGATTCCCTCTGTACTTTACCGGCCAGTGCAGTCAAGCCTTTCGGCTGAAGGGTTAAAGACTTAAGCTTTCGTACGCTGTGCTCTAGCGTTCTACTGGGACTATTCACGTGTCCATGGTCCTGATAAATCTACAACCGAATCTTTGGTTTGAATGCATACTGTATTTGCATTGTGTTCTCTCTCTCTCTCTCTCTCTCTCTCTCTCCCTCCCTTTCACCTTTCTACCAGGTACTTAATTTGTGATGTATTTGCTCTGAACTGTAATATTTTGTGATTTACCTGTATACAAATGAATAACCGCAATTAAATGTATCTAATGTGCTTTGTGTTTTGACCATTCATATAGAAGTTTGATAAAGGTATCTTGATTACTATTCCATGAGTTTGTCCTTACTTATTGATGATTTTATATATATTCTATGAATATTATTATTAGCTAAGCACTTCTTTATTACAGGTCCTCATAAAGGAGTGGCTTTCCGTCTCTTGTTATGTTAGCCCCTTTTAGCTCTTACAAAGATCTATTGGAGGACCTTGTGGTCGGTGAATGATGGTAGAGTTTCTACAGGTCAAACTCTGTGTCATTGTGAATTGTGTAGCTGTGAAATAAGTTTATGGTGTGTTGGGAAAAACCCACAAATTTACACCGGTTCCGCTGGATCAGTTTTCTGGTAGCATGTCGGATGGTTATTTTGACTAAAAATACTAGGTAATGAAGAGACGGAGTTAAGAGACATTGACAGACTATAGAAATTAGTTACTTTATGTTTAATGTAGTGGTCCGTCATTGTCCTCAATTGAACTAAATGGGTCCTTCGTGGCCTAAGATCCAAGGATAAAGCCTAAGGGTGGTCTTAGTGTGGCATATAAGAGTGTTTTGTCTGCTGTGGAAGTAGTACTGTGCATAGGCTTTGCCGGTGCTTGCATTAGGGAACATAAAGTGTGACAAGTGGAGATTTTTGAGTTTTCGTCAAAAGAGCACATTTGGAGAGACCTTGAAAATTTTCATTTAAGTGAGGGTGAAATCGCGCTGGTCGAGATTTCACTGGAAGCAAACGAAATTCTCAGATTGTGTGGGTCTATCGTTTTCTTCTAGCTGAGTAGACAAAGTTGTTTTATGTTGTTTGTTTTGTTAAAGATTTTGTAAAGACGACGACGACTTTGTAAAGGGATGGTCAGTCGCAGGAGTTAACTAATGTCACTAGGTGCTACACTGGAATTGGTTGATTAGTAATCAATCGTCACTAGGTGCTGCGCTGGTATTGGTTGGTCGGTGTGGAGCCGCGTTGGTATTGGACAGCGTGATCAGCTTTGATTGGTGGTAGAGAATCATAACACGAAAAAGGAATGGTTGAAGATTTTTCTTGTAAAGATTTTACTTTTAGTGCAGAGAATAATGAAGATTTTAAAATTGATAAAAACATTGTTTAGTAAAGATGAGCTGATACCGATAAGAGGAGGAGTTCCTGTGGCTCCGGAAGGGACTCCTGCTTCATTTATGTAATTAGAGAAGGGATATCACACGTGTACGTGGTTGGAGAACTGGATGAAATATACAGAGCAAGATGGTAGTTTAGCATTTCCAGAAAATTGAACTTTTAATACTAGAATTTTAGAAAATTTAAGGAATCAAATGAATAGCTTGAGACCAAATCCTAGGCTGGGAATGGGAACATGAGACATTTAAAAGAGAAAAGCATCAGAGTAGGTATAGGAATACTGTGACTCGATATGCAGAGGCAAAGTGGGATGCACAGAAGAAAATGTGGAGAAAGGATATAGCTGAGGGAGAACGAATATTTCCAGTCATTGTAGCTGAGACTAGTGAAGAAGAAAAATACAAAGAAAAGAAGAAGCATGTTGAGGAGTTGAAGTCTAAAAATACTGATTTAATTTTTGAGCAAGATGGAAACATAGATGATGATTTTTTGAATGAACTATTATTGAACAGACCTCCACCTTATCACGAAGAGCAGAACTATGTGGAGTCAAGACCCCTTGGCTTACAACCAAGTGCCCCAATAGTGCATGTGAATTCAGCACATGAAAAATATCATCAGTACATAATCAGACTCCAGTTAGAGAGGAGTTGTCAAAAGGAATGACATCAATTAATTCAGATGCTTTATCGGTCCCAGTAACTATAGGTCCTATTGTTCCATTATATAATAAACGACAAGGAGTTTCGCAAGTACATACTTTAACAGTTCCTAATAGAAAATGAGTGGAGATCACACAGATTTGGAAAGAATGAGCATAAAGAATCAGGGAATGATAAACAGGAATGGGTCAAATGAGAATAATGGAGCAAATGCTATTATTGGAGAAGAGTTAGAGTCATTGATTTGTAATTCAAATAAAACAGTTGAAATGCCAAAAAGGGGTTCACAAATAGATCCGAAAAGGATGTTGCAGATGGAGAGGTGGATGACATCGTCATCAGGAGGGTCAAAGACAGGTGGAGTTAGTGAAGAGGTTCAGAAATAAGGACAAGGTACACCTTTAGGTCCTTCTCCAGAAGAATTAGATGAGTGGATAAAAGAGATTGCTCCTGGTTGCAGCATGCAGAATAATTGTTTGTCTTGAAATTCGAGCATGGATGTGAGCAAATTAAAAGTAGAAATAGAAGAAAATATATTGGGAACAATTAGTCCAGAGAGGTTAGCTAATTATCATGATAAAGAATTGCTTTTATGTGTAAGGATATTACCCGGAAAGCGAGAAATACTCATGAGAGATTTGCTGAGATTGCACAAAAGTATGGAGTTGACATAGAAAAATCCAAAGCGTTACAAAAAACAGATCAATTGGATTTTAGTGACAAGGAATTAGAGAGTTTGAATGTTTCAGGAAAGCATTTACAGATCAAAGAATTAATTAATACTCTAAAGCGTTGGAGAGAAGTGGATCGATGGGAAGGCAGATGGGCAAAAAGAAAAGAAGATACGGTAGTAACTTTACCTCTATATCCTGTGAGGGAGACAGAAACTGGAGAAGCGAATGCAACAGTATATCCTATGAGAGAGGTACCAGGAGGTGGATTCGTTCATGTTCCTTAGTCCTGGCAGAATATACTATCTTTTACAAATGATTTCCCTAGGTTGAAAGAGAAGCCAGTGGAGTGGTACAAACAATTGGAGAGGTTTGTTAAGGTTTCTAAAGTCTTGTGGAAAGATTTGGATGCATTGTTTGATATTGTAGTTCCGACTGATTTGTGGGTCGAGTGTAAAATTGCTATAGATTGCCCAAAAGAAGAAGAACATCTGAGAGATCCAAAGACAGGAGCTCCATCAGAAGAAGTTATGAAAAAATATAATCAGGTTTTTACCTATTTAAAAAGGAAAAATTTGCCAAAAGAAACAGATTGGGTGAAAATAGATAGGACTACTCAGGAGTTGAAGGAGTCAGTTCATGCGTACTATGAAAGGCTTTTACAGTCATTTAAACAGTATAGTGGTATTGAAAATGTTCCTGAAAAGGATATGGGACATTTAGTATTTCGAATTGTGTACGGCTTGAGGCAAGAAATAAGTGCCATGATTCAGCAGCATTTGATTTGTTGGCAAAGCAAGTCAATTGACGAGATTCTTCGTTATGTGAAATATTGTGGAGATGACATTGATTCACGTCACAAAAAGTTAAAAGAGAAATTGATGTTGGCTCAGATGAAAGCAGCTAGAAAGGAGGATTTATGAATATGAATACAGATTTTACAGGAGCTTATCAGGGAAATGGTCAGACTACTTCTGGAATGAGAGGTGTTGTGACAAATACTGTGTCGATTTTGATACCACTCCCTAGTGGTTGAGGTGGTAATTTGGAGGAGATGAACGAAAAGTTTCCATGTCATGGATGCGACAAATTCGGGCATTGTATACGCGAGTGTAGAAGTATTCAATCTAATACTGATGGTGTACAGTTAATAGCTACAGGAGCAGATGGAATGAAAAAGATGGAAATGAACAATGAGATAATGAACCAGCAGAATTAGAATCAGCAGATGTCGGTTGACAGAAGGCAGGGTCAGAGAATGCCCCAAGCTCCTATTCAAAATGTGAATGGTCAAGTGCAAAGGTACAATACAAATATGGGTTTCCATTCCAATAACCAATTGAATTCAAATATGCAGGTGTCTTCACAGTATTTGATGCAGTTGGATGGGAGCGATTCAGATACATTTTAATGACTGTGCCTGAGGGGGGAGGAGGAATGCGTGCTTGGCGCATCCTTGGAGGTAGAGCAGAGTGGTCCCTATGTGGATGGCGAGGTTGATGGAAAGTCCATTACATTCCTCGTAGACACTAGTGCTACCCGTTCCACTGGCCATCAATTCCAGCTTCGACACCGGTAATGCAGATCTGGCCGCAAATAAAACAAACAATAACAACAGAGCGTCCAAACTGACAAGAGATCGGTACCTCACAGGTAGCCCCTGCAGAGCAAGGGAAAATCAGAATGTGTATTTGGAACATTAACGGCCTGGCAAGCAAAATTGATCATCATGAGGTAGTTAACTACTTAACGTCATTTGACATGATACTCCTGGGAAGACAAGGCCTTTGAGCTCCAGGGGTATACCTCCTACTTTGTTCCGGCCATAAAGGGATCTGATTTTGGTCACCGTTCGGGGGGGGTTAATGATCCTAGCCTCAATATCTACAATAGGAAAAACCCTGTCCATAGAGGCCAAAATCGCAACACCAAGCGCTGTACAGGCAGCGATGATAACGCTCAAGTTCAACAAGGTTTCCCAAGAAATCATAATAATCAGCACCTATGTGCATCCCAAACAAAAACAAAAAGTGGTAAAGGAGTTGACTAAAGAAATAAAAAGGATTATGGACGAGCAAGATACCGATCATGTTATGATGGCTGGAGACTTCAGCTTGCACCTTTTTGGGTCGGGACCAGACGATGACCCTGTGCATGATCTCACAGCAGTATGGGGGATACCGAATCAGGGCTCTGCAAAAATTAATAAACCAACGAGATGTTCAAAACATCTGCTTCAGGAACTTGAACACTTAAACTTAAGAGCACTGAACGGCCACTTCCCGGGGGTTAACCCACCGGCCGCTACATTCCACTCTTCAAAAACCTCTTCTTATCTAGATTTTACGTTCACAACATTAGCCATGTTCAACAAAATAGCAACCTTGTTGCAGTCATCTCCCAATCCTTCAGCGAAAAAGAAGTGGCTAAGAACCTTGAGACATCGCTCAGCAGACTCTCCGAATGGTACAGCGACTGGCAGATAACCCTGAACACAAGCAAAACCACAGCAACATTATTCACCAGAAAGCTGAACAGGAAACGTCCACAGATCCTCCTCAATGGAGAGGAGATCAAATGGGAAACCAACAGCTCCTACCTAGGGGTGACTCTGGACTCCAAACTCAGCTGGAGAAACCACATAGAGAAGACTTGCCAGAAAGCAGCAACCAAACTGGCTGCATTGTACCCACTTCTGAGGACCAAGTCAATGTCAATGCAGAGCAAGGTGCGGGTAATCAACGCAAAAAGTCGACCAACAATGACGTACGCTTCACCGGTTTGGAGTGGCTGCCATCCGCAGTATCGGAAGGACCTACAGAGACTACAGAGCAAGGCCTTACGGATTGCATCAGGTGCTCCTATCTTCACAAGAACAGCAGACCTACACAAAGACCTAGGAGTTGAGATGTTGGACGACCATCTCCGCAAACTCAACAAGACATTCTACAAAGGATTGGATCAAAAAGAAAACCCACTGATCAGGAAACTTGCTGACATTTCTGCAAACCCATTTGATCGCTACCCGCGGCCCATCACAGCGCTAACCTTGTGAAACAGAAACAGCAACTCGGCATCCAAGACTCATCACTGCCAGAAGGCTACCACCTCGGCAGGCACCCAAAACTCATCACTGCCAGAAGGCTACAGCCTCGGCAGGCACCCAAAACTCATCGCTGTCAGAAGGCTACAGCCTCGGCAGGCATCCAAAGCTCATCACCGTCAGAAGACATTTGACAGACAAAAACAAGACTCCGCGATAAAACTTGCTGACATTTCTGCAAACCCAATTGACCGCTACCCACGGCCCATCACAGCGCTGACCTTGTGATCCAACTTCAACTGTGACAAAGCGTCACACATCAATAAGAAAACCTAAACAGCGACAAAAAAACTCAAAATGAATGTGGAGTAATGAGGCTACCGCCTCGGTATCCAAAAGCTCACCACTGTCAGAAGGCATCTGACAGACGAAGACAAGACACTCTCAGGCCTCTGCCTTTCTGAAGCAGAGCATCGCATCGGCAGCAGGCGAAATGACAACGAATCTTCGGGATGACTTGTGGGAGCCCATCGCTGCATCTTGGATGCGTCGGCATCTGCCTTCCTGCATTCGGAGCCCTCTTGCCTGCATTGCTGCATGAGCCCCTGCAAATTCAGCCCCAATTGTGCTTACACCAGGAGCCCGAGGAACGGGTTCCCTCTCACCCCGTATAGTAGAGTTGTGGGTTCAGCTCACACTAGAGCGAGGTGCGTGCAACCTGGGACACATCGGTTCCAGAAGACTTTGCCACCACTGATTTCAGAGTCGCCGCAACCCGGCCGAGCGGATAGTTTCTACTACCTTTTCCCCCTCTCCTTGGGCCTTGTTACTGAGTCCGAAAGCACAGAATTTTTGTGTGTGACAACCCCAAGCCTTGGCCTCTATTGAGGTACTTTCAAGGCAACAGTGCACTTTCCCTATCTGGCTGCGATATTAGGGCAGTGAGCTACAGCATCAGCGTGGTTAACAGCTGTACCCCCACTCATCTCCTTGCCCTGACCCTCCTTCCTGACCTGGTGAGGAGGAATTACAGAACCCGTGACTGGGTTGGAACATCCAGCCTAGCAGGGCCAGGAATACGGATCATCTGGACGAGAGGTAAGCAGTGAGGAGAAGGGTGTTTTTTATTGATGTTGATTTATTAGTTGTTAAACTCTCAGTTTGCTGTTGTTTCTTTTAGTGCCTTAGTGCTTGGGGGCTCACTTCATTCTTTGATTTCTGTGTGGCTAGCAAAACTGTTTTTAGTTTGACGCCCTCACCAATTTTAATTCCCAACGCCAGCTGAGGTTTTTGATTCCATTCACCTGCTTTGTTGTGCCTGCATGGGGGTTGCCTGTCCTCGCCTCCACTGTAATTTTGATTCTAGTTATCTATTAGCCATTAGCCTAATGGCTGCTAAAAGAGGCCAGGTTGGAAAACGAAAGGGGAGGGATCCCAATTTGACCCAGTTGTTGTAGTTGGTCCTAGCTAGGGGTTCGGAAATCTCTGAGTCAGAGTCTAAGTGGGATGAGCAGAGTGCAGTGCCTGATCACCCATGGTGATCCCATGTTCCCTCATGATGCTTTCCCACCAGTGAAGCACAGGGCTAAAAAACATGTGCAGTCCCCCTCTAACATGTTGGTTGAGGAAGTATCTACCCCAGCAGCAGTTATACTTGATGCCCCCGCGGCACCCACCCCATGGTCCAACACAGTGCCCAAGCACTGGTGTGGTTGAGGGCCAGCACAGCACACAAATTCAAAAGCCTATTCCTGCCGTATCCTCGCAAACAACAGCTGCTCCCCGCATACCGAACGCAACTGAGTCCCACTGGGTTTATGTGGCCTTAGCAGATATTAGGCAGGCACTCCTAACCCTATCTTCAGAC
The DNA here is from genome assembly GCA_963921515.1 of Calotriton arnoldi. Lineage (NCBI taxonomy): Eukaryota > Metazoa > Chordata > Amphibia > Caudata > Salamandridae > Calotriton > Calotriton arnoldi. The sequence goes on along the minus strand of CAWUFW010023734.1, from coordinate 34,103 downwards.
TCAAAGGGGCCTCACAGCTTACAGCTCCAGAACCCTATAGCGAATACTGCATTACCAGCCCAACCTCAGTGCACCTCTCCCCCACTGATCTCGTCGCTCCCACAGGAGCAGCTGACCCCACTTTTGCATAGACAGCTAACAGATCCACAGGACGCCCCTGCTCAGGTGTTGGGCTCGGTGGCCCGATTGCTCTCCAAGCTAGCCGCCTGGTGGATAAAATAGCTTCACCCCTTCCATCAACTGCCCCGTGGGCCCCATCTAATGATATTATGTTAGTTATCGCGGATGATAAGAAACAGGTAGAGGCAATCATTAAGGCACGCTCCGAGGAAAAAGGCTGATTCGGGCAGGGATAAAGTGGGTTCTGCTTCTACCTTGGATATTGGGGGTCAAGACACTTTGCTATCCAGACCTGGTAAGCTAACATCTCACGTGCCTGCTGACGTGAAGGAAAAAATCTAGTGATTTTGTGGACATATTTTCCTTGATAAGAGCCAAAAGAAGGGATTGTGAGCACAAACATAAAGAAAGTGAATACTAGAAAGTAAAGACAAGAAACCCAAGGTGAAGGAGACAATCAAAAATTGGCTATTGGGTTTTAATGTATGCATGTCAGTTATGCTACAAAAGAAACCAGAGGTTGCGACCTCAATGATATTTTATTTTAATAAGATATTGAAGGCACACCACATGTATGGGGGCACAGCATGGTTGGATTATGACCGGGATTTTAGGTGGGCTAAAATGGAAGATACAGATATAAGGTGAGACCAGACAGAGGTTAACGTGTGGTTAGAGAGCATTAACAACAAGATTCATAAATCTCTTTTTCACCAGCAACACACTGGAGATAGAATGCATACGTGTAACGTCCCTGAAATGTTCACTGCAGAGGAGGCCATCTGTCTGTTTCTGGCTACCGGTCAGCAATTACGAGGAGTGAGAAGTATGTGTAAGGTTTTACCTTCAGCTCCCCTTTTCATATACAACAATACTTGAGGAGGGTTACCTTATTTTGTTGGATCCTATCACTATCCACAAGACAGAATGTTGCGTTGCCACTGTCTCACTCGGTGTAGGATTGTTCACCCAGGTAAATCGGTGAAAATCACTGTCACCTAGTGTGGGGGGACGGGCTCAACATGTTTGTAAGTGGAGTTCCTTGACTATGTGGTTTTAGGGGTTGTGAGAAGAAATTAAAATTGCCTACCGGATTCTACGACTTTTTTAATGGTTGGTCCATTGGCAAGGTTAAAAACAGTGCGATGTCATAGGGGAGTAGTGACCCTATACATTTGAGGTCGACATGTTTCAGCCATTAGAATCGCCCGTGTGGGTCGGTCAGCTTTCTTCAGGACCCTATTTTTGCACTATTCCCTATAAGTGTAACTGACCTTTACTGCCGCGTATATCCATCTTTTTAAAAAAGTTTTTAAGAAAGGCATGTACCCAAATCATACAGACTAGTATTATGGCCTTTTCCTTTTTGTATTGGTCTGAGTTGGCCTATTCAGTCAATAAGGCTTCATAGGGTTAATCTGGGGGGGAAGGGGTCGCTCCTTGTAGTCACACTTTTGTCAATGGACAGCATCCTCGTATTTACCTATTCGGGTCCCCGCACCCTAATCGGCTTCCCGCACCCTGTACCTATGGATGCAGGGTGCGGGGAGCCGAATAGTTGAAGACGCGGGCGCTGGCTTCTGAGTTGTCAATCCGAGTGGTTACTCATCAAACTCCTTCAGAATATGCACGGCCACTGTGGCGGCAGGAGCAGGCATGTCTTCTGAGGGTGTTAAAAAAATATACTGGTGGTCTTCGAAGTCTTACAAGTGCTACATTTGCCCCAACTTGCAATTAATGTGCACTGGTACATGATTCTTTCTCTCTTTATGTATTGATGCTTGTTCTTTGTTTCTTAGTAGGATGCCATCAAAGGTCGTGTGGGTTGTTGACCATTTCTTCTTCCGGCATACAGGTTGCAACTGCTCCATAAGCCTAGGCCTGTTGCGTTGCATGATGTTTCCTTCCGGTGGTGCGGCATTGGAGGCCTCTGCATTTCTCAACTGCAACTACTGATCGAGGAGACCAGGGGTCGTGAGGGACTCCAGTTCCCGGACCTCATTGTTGTCCACCTTGGTGGTAATGACTTGGTCGGAATGGGTCGCAAGCGCCTCAGGGAAGCAATTCTGAGGGAATTTGCACAGCTGCCCATTGCTTGGTCCCACATGGTTCCACGCCGGAATTAGGGTAAAGATGTCAGGTTCAGGACAATCAATGTATCCGTTAGGTGACTGAACTCTGAGATGTCCAAGCTGTGCCCCGGCCCAGGTCCCCTCTGGAACATTCCACATAAACTGCTGAGGGGCGAGGATATGTTTCACAAGGATGGTGTCCACCTCTCAGACATGCGTATGGACCTGTTCATCGAGGACATTTGGGCTTTTACCCAAAGAATGTTTTGTGGTGGGGAGGGCGAAGGACCTCATTGCCTGCAGTCGCCCTTGAGGTGGGATCTCAAATCAGAAATTCAACTCCTAGTCAGCAGTGGGGTCCACCAATGCAGACTCCCCAGAACAGCATCAAGGGTAGGGTCCAGCAGTCCTGAGCCAACCAGAGGATGTACCCACGAGCTTGGGGGCTAGGGCGCACAGATCCCCTGGAGTGGGCATGGTGGCTGCAGCTCCTGGCCACTTAACAGCAGCCTCACAGGCAGTTTGGTGTTTGTGGAGCAGTTTCCTGGGATGACGACAAGGGTACAGTGAGGAGGGGACAACCCCTCACCGATGCAGGTGGTTACACCTGTGTGGTCCAATGGCGTTTGGGACTGCGGAAGGACTCTGGTGTTGTTGTTGTTCATCAGTCATGATTTAGTAATTTATCTAATGCACTGCTTAATATGTGATTATTTTCTTCTCACAAGTGCTTAATTCTTCACGATGTGTCATTGTTAATTAACCTAAGTTTGCTTTAGTTGCTTGTAATAAAAACTGTTCCATCAATATCTCAATCTCTGTGAGTTGTGTTGGCGCCTCATTTGGGTTGTGTTGGGACACAAGCCTGACTGGCCGTATCCCGTGCCCTACACTTTTGTTCACTCTCTGTCTTACACAGACACACACACTGAAGGATCACTGTGGTTTTTATGGTCCCTAGAACAGCATCAAGGGTAGGGTCCAGCAGTCCTTAGCCAACCAGAGGATGTACACACCAGCTAGGGGGTAGAGCGCACAGATCACCTGGGGTGGGAATAGGTTGCAGCTCCTGGCCACCTAATCGCAGCCCCTCAGGCAGCTTGGTGTTTGGGGGCAGTGCCCTGGGATGAGGAAAAAAGTACGAGGTGGGGTCCGCCCTTCACTGATGCAGGTGGTTACCAATCTCTGTGAATTCTGTTGGTGCCTCTTTTGGGTTGTGTTGGGGAGCAGGCCTGACTGGGAGTATTCGGGTCCTGCACCTTTTCACTCTCTTTCTTACACAGACACACACCCTAAAGGATGGCTGTGGTTTTTATGGTTCCTATCACCAATTTGAATGTTCAGTCATCATTTTTTTAAATAACACTAGTGTAAACAAAGCTGTCTTCCACAGTTTTGCCATACTTAGTTAGAAGCAAAGCTGATGAGGTCTGAAGAGGAAGTCCTATGCAGGATTGTGGACCTAAATCCACACAGCGATGATTTCAAGATGAACATGTATATTTAGTTGGGAAACTGAAGCAAAATGAAAGTTTGGGGCAATCTACAAACTACTGTAGTTTATGTTGATTCTTTGGTTTTGCACGTATTGTGAAGTAGCCGTTACCTAATAGGTCATGTTTAATGGAGCATTACAGCTGCAGCCTTAGAAACTATGCTAAAAAAGGCAGGCATGTGCCAACCCCTTCAGAAAGGTTTTGTACGCACGTGGACCAGGAGGTGTGCATTCCCAGTCTCAGTGCTGTACCTGTTCAAAATGTTGAGGGCCCCCATTGCTGAGCTATCTGGAACATGATAGGCGCCTTAGTTGTGCTTATCTAATGCTTGACTGGTGAGTTTAATGTACAATAAATGTACACGTAAACTGCATGGCCCATGGTCTTCATTTATGCTAGCAGAGGGTCTACAGCACTCAACTGGCCATCTGCTGCTATGAGGAGAACCAGTGAGGGCCAGAAGCAGATGTCATGCTCATTTTGGTCGTTTGTGTTTTCAACGTCTTGACGAACCTTTTCATGCCAGTGAAGCCAGTCTGCAGAACTTGCATGGACACTTAAGGCGCTGTGTGTTGTTTTTTGCAGGCCTGTGCTGATTATTGTGCCCACTAATCAGCTGTTGCAGCTCTATCAGTTTTAAAATCAACATTTTGTCACGAGTGGACAGTGGTAGTGTGAGAGGCCAAAAATTGTTATGAAGGGCAATCTCCCGGTTAGTGAATGCATAGCCTTGCTGAGGGCGATGAAGGAGCTAGCATGCCAAGCCTGTCATGAGGGAAGAAGGCAGAAAGGGCAAATAGCCCTGTCTGCACGAGCTGGTTTGTTGTGCACCTGCCTGTCTACTTGTATCTACAGGGATAGGTTCATCAAAGGTGCGGGTGCGACATCACTAGTGTGGGCACTGATGCAATAAGATTCCAAGTAACGGTGGCCATTTCACAGTGGTAAAACTGTGGCTAAGACTCTGGCTACCACTTTTTCTCTGCTAGAGAAAGTCATAATCAGTTTGGGTGATTTACCAACGATCCACCTAAACACCATCAACACACAGTAATAATTTCAGACACTCATTTATCTTCTCAACAGAAAAAACACTGCAGAGAGGACACAATATATATTATGAAAGTCATCCACAGAAAATTATGAATACAACTGACGCACTGCAGCTACACGAAGGTTAGACAGCACGACCATGACATATGATCAACAATACTGTATTTTACAATGTGTAAATAGATGAAACACACACATAACACTGCACTCCCCAAAGGCAAGACCTGCTACATGTAACGGCACAGCACAGTATTTCTGTGAATACAACATGAGAATGTTAGAGGTCTTAGTAACTGCCCTATTAGTATCTTAGTGTTCTCTGTTAGTGCATCACTAGTGCTTTGTGTAACTGCACAACTAACTTTATGTTACTGCACGACCTCTTAACTGCTTGACTAGTGCTCTTTGCTATGGCACAGCGAGTGTTCTCTTAACTGTACAAATAGTGCGCTCTGTAACTGCACGACTAGCGCTCTCTCTAATTGCACAATTAGTGCTCTCTGTAATTGCCCGACTAGTGCTTTCTGTAACTGCATGTAGTGTAGTGCTCTCTGCAGGGCTCGAGTCGGGGTACCACGCGGGTGGACGGCGTCCCCCCACTTATTTTACCGGGTTTTTACCGGGTGGACGCCGTCCCCCCTGCCCAAAAGCTGGACTTTCAATTATGGCGTTACTTGCCCGCACGGCCGCCCCGTCGATCTCCCTTTACCCAGTGACTTGAGAGATCCGTGCATAACGCAAAGCAAGGAGAGTTGTAAAACCAGGACTGGCTGACATCGCCCACATGACAGTGGAAAACTTGAGAGCTCGATAACTGGAGCAAATGGAGCCACACATTCACTCTTTGGCCTCTCTGGGGCGAGATCGGAGCTCATTCAGAACGCTGCTCACGAGCTGGCTTCTCTGATGCAATCGCATCTAAGGGGTGAGCGAGGGGAGGCAATGAGTCTGATGGTGCAAGCCACCTTTCGTGACGTCACTTCCTGTCGTGACATCACTTCCGGGGACACCACCTAACTTGGAGCATCCCCCCACTTCTTTTTTTAGGACTTGTGCCCTGGCTCTCTGTAACTGAACCACTAGTGTCCTCTTCAACTGCACAACAAGTGCTCTGTTAACTGCATGGCTAGTGTTCTTTGTTACGGCACGGCTAATGTTCTCTTAACTGCATGACAAATGTTCTTTGTAAGTGCACGACTAGCACTCTTTGTATTTGCACAACTCGTTCTTTCTGTAACTGCATGACTAGCGCTTTCTGTAATTTTACAAATAATGCTCTCTTAACTGCATAACTAGTGCTTTCTATAAATGCACTATCCAGGGGTTCATGCTGTCTGCAAATGCACTTCCTGAAAACAGGAGCCTGCAGCTTCTGGAACTCTCTATGACTGAAGAGTCCCACAAGTCAGTGTAGTGGTGATGTGGACAGTGGAGTTCTGTGCTTGTCAGGGTTCTATGTTTGTCTGTTATTGATTGGTGGGTGAAACATCATATGCCCATGTGGGGTGGTTACCTTTAAAACTGACCCGTAAGTTTAATCTACAACAAATCTAAGTGTGACATGTACAGTCCGCGCACAGGCTCTATGACAAGAAAGTGATTGTTAGTACCCTGTCCAGAAGGCTCATTTCTAGTCTTTAGACATGTTGGCCATTCAGTTAAAACTGCTGTTTCCGAATGGTTAGCATGCAGAGTGTTCACTGCTCTGGTTTACTTGTTTGGTACGCCAGGCACTTGGTGATAGCAGTTACAAGGGCGTGTCCTGCTATCTGGGCGCGTATAATGAGGCAGCGCGCGCACAATGTTCGCCATAACGACTTGAGTTGTTAAACCATGACCTAGCGCCGTCTTTCCCTCCCACCCAGCCGTTTGCACATGACTGCTGTGGACCCATCTGCCACCTGCTCCCGCGGTCCTCTCATGATCAATCACTGTGTCGACAGAGCGGGGCACGCGGGCCTAGTTATTGAGCAGGAAGAGTCCATTTGTAATTGAGAAACAATGGCCAGCGTGGTGCACATGATCGCCACGGGGTTCAGAAGCCATGGCGGCGCTGATTGGGTTTATAGGGGGGTTCAGGTGGGTTTCCGAACAGCTCATTGGCATGCTAATTGGGAGCCAATGACCCGGGCTCGTGCAGAAGATGCAAGGTGTCAGGCTCGTTGACGCCCTGCAATTAGTGTTAAAAAGGAGAACAAAGGGACAGGGTCCCTTGCAAAGCGCCCGTGCCTGCGGTCCACGCGGGGTCATTAGTGCGGGTGATTATCTTTGATAACTCCGTCTCCATCCAAGCCCCCTGGGCCTCTTTGCCCCTGTCCTAGTTTTATTTGTGTGGATGATTAATCGCCAGTTTATGCTGGGAAAAAAGCTCTTGCCCACACCCCAGCAGTTTACACTGCAAGAAAAGAGCGAAAACGAAACTTCCAAGAGCCCAATTGAGAGTCTCCAATTCATAATGATAAAGATAATCTGTATACATCTGTGGTGCCTGGAAGTAGCCCCAGCGTGTCCAGCCACTTTACAAAGTTTGTAACACAAGTACTATGAGCTAGTTGATCCCAGAATGATGCAAAGGCTCCGTATCATTCTAATCTGTTTTGGTTTCTTACTTTCTATTGGCATTTTTGTATTTATTTTTATGCTAAACATCTAATAAATAAATGATGTGTCAGGGATACATCAAACGTTACAATCGAATTTAGCAGTTGGACAGTGGTTTGCAAAATTGCAAAGTTTTTTTCCGCATGACGTGAAGTCCTACTTTGCAAAGATTGCAAAGTTCTCTCCGAATACTCCACATAAACAACCAATACTTTGTATTGCCTTTTAATATCGGATATATTCGATTTGCACCAAAAGCTTTTCTGCGTTGGAAAACACAGCTTAATATCGTTTTTGCTTACTTGTTTTACGGTACGTAATTTTGTAAATCTTTTATCCACAAGTGGCTATATCACATGTGAATAAAAGTTATATAAAGTGTACAAGTAAATGGAAAGACTTGCATCTTACTGGTGTCACGTTATGAACCAGTCCCAGCCGCAGGTATGCTTATCCCTTTGGCTGCTCACTTCTGCTGTCTTTTAGTTTGTGCACTACATGCCTTTCCTCATATGGCCTGGTATTGCCGAGTCCCCTCCCCTGAATTGAATTGTTGACCACCCAACACAGAAACCAGTGCTTCCTGAAAGTCCTCCGGCAGGTGGGGCTGGCGAGGTGCTGCTTTATGGAGCGGAGCAGCGAGGAAAAGACTTTCCCACCGCTCCGCGGCTCTTTTTATTGAGCCTCTGCCCCCCCAGAACTGGAAAGAACAAGTACCGGCAAGAGCTCGGACCTGTTTCACCTGCGTTTGCCCCGGAAGTGCTTCAACTGCTTCCGGGGCATATACAGGCAACCAATGGGTGCGAGCGGGAGGCGGGAGGCGGGAGCCAAGCGCGTCATACAGCGATGGCCCCGCCTCACCGAGGAAGCGTCCCGGGGACCGGCACAACCGCCATATTGGCGGCGTGACCGAGTTCCCGGTTGGCGCCTTGGGAATTGGTTGATTCTAGCAACTTGCCTTTTTAGGTCAAGCGTATCAGAAGCGTATGCTGTCTGGGTGCAAAAGACTTATTATTAGCGGTGGGCGGAAAATTTCATTTTGCTCGTGAAACTGGCATTACTAAGCATTGGGAATGTAAACTGTTGTTTATGTGATTTATGTTTTTCTTAAACATCTATTGATTTAGGAACAGACTTGGATTAAATGCAAAATGTGTTTTTGTGTATTTTACGTTTTTCGGCAAAGTGTTAAAATATTTTGGTAGGGTAATTTTTGATACCTTTTAAGATGTGTTTTCATCTTTGTTTACCATGCTTTCGTTCTTTGCTGGCCAAATGGCCATTTTTTGTATGGCCAGTGTGCATGTGTGTTTGCCATAGGCCACCATGTTCTCTTCATTTTCCATGCCATGTGAGAGGGTGGCCATTTTGTTTTGTGTAGTCAGTATGCTTTGCTTCTTCCATAGGCCTCATGTGTTTTTTGTTGTCCATTCCTTTGCCCTTGGTGACCATGTGGCCGGCGGCCATTTTGTAGTCTGTGTACTTTGCTATTGCCATGGACCTGCATGTGCCCTTTGTTGTCTATGCCTTTTGCTCTTGGTGGCCATGTGGCCGATGCACATTTTGTGGTCAGTGTGCTTTGCTCTTGCCATAGGCCTGCATGTGCTCTTTGTAGTCCATGCCTTTTCCTTGGTGGCCATGTCGCAGGTGGCCATTTTGTATTCAGCGTGCTTTGCTGCATGTGTTCTTTGTTGTACATGCCTTCGCCCTTGGTGGCCATGTGCCAGTGCAGACATTTTGTGTAGCCTGTGTCTTCCTTTTCTTCCACTTTTCAAAGCCATTTTGTAGGGACATTGATAGAAGATGCTGATACCTTTTTGTTAACTTTTTCTTTTTTCCCTGATGTGAGTTTAATGTGCTTGAGAATGATTGTAGCATGTATATACAGCGTTCTTTAATGCATTTTTTCCATTTTCCCCTGCATCTCCTTGCCTCCCATAAGATTTCTCATAGTGCGTAGGAGACACCAGCAATAATTTTTTCCAGCTATATGATATTTCCCTGCAACCCCTGCCTGCCATAGGCTCACACCAGCAATAATTTTTTGAGGATTATTTAATTTCCCCCTGGCGTGGCTTGCACCCACTGCCTGCCATATGCGCACACCAGCTATAATTATATTAAGGATTATTCCATTTACCTCTGGCCTGGCCTGCACCCTCTGCCTCTCATAGGCCATAGGCGCACACCAGCAACACCTTTCTTAAGGATTATTCAATTTTCCCCCTGCCTGCCCTGCCGTCAGCCATAGGCAAAAGGCGCACACCAGCCATACTCTTTAAAGGATTATTCCATATGGCCAGGTATTGCTGAGTCCCCCTCCATCAGGCTGACACCCCACCTCCAGGCAAGGGACCACCGGATATCTTACCCATTTCCCCCCTTCCCCCGAGGCATAGATAATAAATCAACATACCACATGTCTTGGAATAGGGGTCGGATAACCCGGGCCGTATTTTATTAAAAATTAAAAATCATATTTAAAATTCAACCATTTTCAATACGCAGAAAACCCACACATATTCATACATTTAAACAATTTTCATATACAACGTATTTACACTTATTTATGGCTAACCTTAACACGTATCTAATACATAGCCATACCTAACCTAAAACTGAAATATGTACAATCTTGTTTTCTGCGTATCCCGGATGAGCCTACGTGCAAGGTCATGACTGGTCCCAACTACTTGCTAGGTCCCCCTTCTTACCGGAGTGACCTTGCGCAGGAGGCCCGGTTGCCCATCAAATTACTTCCCTCGGGCACCCCCTATGCCCTCCAATACTACTTCCAAGGGACTGACTGTTCTGCCATCTTGGCGCCAATGCGCCTGTGCGGGGATTGGCCCAAAAGGCCTGCCGGAAGCAGAACTTCCTACCCCCGCACCCTTCAGCCTACCGGCCAGGAACACCCCCTGGAGTGTGATGAGAGACCACTGTCCTCTCCAGGCATCCCCATTAATAATGGGATGCCTACTAAAAGATGGGAAAAATGACCGACCAATCATGACCTTACCGCAGACCAAGGATTCCAAAACATAAAATACGACAAAGTGACGCCGCCCTGTAATAAAACATCCATTATATAACCGTTATGACTTATTTGGCAAAACATAGCAAAACCTGGAAGGGAAAACAGTCAAATACAATCTGAAAGAGAAACCGTTAAGCAAACCTACAAATGAACACTCATTGAATCTGTTGCCTCAGGGGATGGTGGGTGGGGGAAAAGAAGAGATAATGAAATTAACTCCGTCGCGTGGACGGAGTTGCGTGCGGTATGCGGAACGGCGAGGAAGAGACTGGGCAGCCGCTCCGCGCTCCTTTTAAAGGGAGGTGTTCTTCCCTAAACCTGTTTCAGCAGCTCCCGGCAGGATCCAGGACCTACCCTGCATCTCCAGCCCCGGAAGCACTTGAATGCTTCCGGGGCATCCTGAAACTGCCCAATCGTCGTCCCCAGGGAGCGGGCGCTGGTTGGGTCATCGGCCATCACTAGCCCCGGCCCCCACGAAACGTGTCCGGGGACTGGCACAACCGCCATATTCGTGGCGTGCCTGAGTTCCCACGTGGCGCCTAGGGATATAGCCAGGTATTGCCGAGTTCCCCTCCATCAGGCTGACACCCCACCTCCCGGCAAGGGACCATCAGGTATCTTAACCATCTCCCCTCTCCCCCGAGGCATAGATAATAAATCAACATACCACATGTCTTGGAATAGGGGTCAGATAACCCCAGCCGTATTTTATTAAAAATTAAAAATCATATTTAAAATTCAATCATCTTCAATATGCAGAAAACCCACACATATTCATACATTTAAACAATTTTCATATACAACATATTTACACTTCTTTATGGCTAACTTTAACACGTATCTAATACATAGCCATGCCTAACCTAAAACTGAAATATGTACAATCTTGTTTTCTGCGTATGCCGGATGAGCCTAAGTGCAAGGTCATGACTGGTCCCAACTACTTGCTAGGTCCCCCTTCTTACCGGAGTGACCTTGCGCAGGAGACCCGTTTGCCCATCAGATTACTTCCCTCGGGCACCCCCTACGCCCTCCAATACTACTTCCAAGGGACTGACTGTTATGCCAACTTGGCGCCCATGCGCTTGTGCGATGATTGGCCGAAAATGCCTGCCAGAAGCGGAACTTCCTACCCCCGCACCCTTCAGCCTACCAGCCCCCTGGAGTGTGATGAGAGACCACTGTCCCCCCCCAGGCGTCCCCATTAATAATGAGATGCCTACTAAAAGATGGAAAAAATGACCGACCAATCATTACCTTACCGCCACAGGCCGGGATAGTTGACCGACTATCTGGCCCCACCCTTCCGCCTCCTGAAAAAAGGTCATGCCCTGTCCCTTGCCCCTATCATCCAAGCTAGCAAGTTCTCTATGAAAAACTAATTGCTTAGTTTAGAGAGGTGAACTCCGTCCTGCAGAAAAAAACGCTCCCCCGGATGCACCCATGCGCAATCGTCTGCAGTCTTGGGGACAGAAACAACTTATCAATCCTGTTGTTGATTCTCTTCACGGAGTGATTCAAAGCCCACACCGACTCACCCCCGCCATTGAAACCTAGGGATCATGTGGGACCATACCAGTACTGACTGCGGGCACTTCTTGGCAAACCACTCCATTTCTGTGATCAGTGCCTCAACCACTCCCTTCCTGCCCAAGTGTATCAGGTCATTACCTCCAAGATGCACCATTACTACAGCGGGTGTCGCTGGAGTCCTAGTTAACAAGGCACCCAAAAAATTCCGCAACTGCCCCAGTCGCAAACTTCCTTGTCCATGCAGTGACACATTGAAACCTGCCCGGTGGGCCCTTTCCGTGTAATTGCCTATGAAAAAATATTGTTTCAATCTGCTCACATATGAGTGACCTATAATCCAGACTTCTGTTCGACCAGGCCCCCATGCGGGGACCTGGATTGGGCGAGGCTCCGATGACCGGCGCACGATGGCTAGCTCCCCTCCTGCGGCACAGGACACGGAAACTGCGATAAATTGAAACAAATAACCAATCATTAGCCGTTAATACCTTACAGCAAGTGTAAACGCACATATCGTTTGTAACAGTCAGAAGACCAACGCGCGATCCTCTGAACCTCATGTCCTTGCAGGCCCCTAGCCATGGCCTCAGTGGTTGCCCCAATCCTGAAAGAATGGGTACCAAATTTTGATGGATCCAAGCCTGCTGCCCCAAGCGCCAATGTCAATATCCTGCCAAACTGAAATTTCGTAAGTGGGGTCCCATCCTGATGAATGAAGAGTTGACCTCCTGCACCTTGTGGCCTGTAAGCCAGAAAAACCTCTAGATTGCTTATTGGACAGCATGGGCTCTCTTGGGCTTTGTGAAGAATAACATGGTCGCCCCTCCCGTTCTGGTCTGTTTTGGAACTAGGAATTGATAAGGATAAAGAGCCCCCCTGTAATTGAACATGTACAAATTGGAGCCCACCATGCCAATCTTGTTTGTTATGCACCACCCATTCTCTAACCCTGAAGGCGCCATAGAAAGCGAGGGAAAAAGCAGCCCTGAAGAGGTGAATCTCCCCTGTGGACCTACATACCTTCCCCAATGCCTCCAGGAGAGCTGACAATACTTCAACGCTAATCGGGTGTCGGACGTCTGGCTGGGAACTTTGCAGACGCTGCCACCCTTTCAGTGCCCTTTGGTCTATGAAAGAGCCTGTGGGATCCCTATGTCCCTGCATTTTTGCAAAAAAGGCGATTGCCGCCATGTGGCATCTGGCGCACGCCACAGAACGCCCCCCATCTCTCAATTCCCTCACGAACGATTTAACAGCAGATGACTCATGCCATGCCCCCTCCCAGCCATCCCCAAGAAATTTGCAGTAGGTGGTAAAAGCCCCCTCATAAGCCCGCCTGTCCTGGGTGCTAGGCTAGCTGACACGAGGTCCGAGTTGCCATAGCCGCTCTGGAAAAGGCATTGGATTTTCCGCTGCTCCTGGGTGGTATGACCTGAAAACCTGCATCTTAAAACGAGACAGTGCATCAGCAGCGTGATTGAGTACTCCTGGGACATGCCTGGCCCTAAACAGTACGTTTAATTTCATGCATTGAAGTACTATTTCTTTTAACAAGCGAAGCATCATCCTACAATTAGCTGAGTGCTGATTAATGCACTCCACAACTGACATGTCATCAGACCAGAAAATCACAGATTGATTGCGGAACTGGTGAGGCCATATGGTTAAGGCCACCAAAATGAGAAACAATTCTAAAAATCCAATGTTACCCGTCAGGCCTGCGTCCACCCACCAAGCTGACCAACGTTGTGCTGCCCATTCAGGACCCAGAATGGCACCAAAACCCTCACTCCCAGCAGCATCTGTCATTAGGCCAAGGCCTGGACCTAGCGGGGCTGGGCCACTCTACAGCGCCATTGAAATCACGCAGGAATGCCATCCAAATCCGCATATCCTGCTTAACCTCGCTGGACAGCCGAGTGTGGTGATGTTTCTCTTTTGAAGAAGAAAATGTTGACGAAGATGATATGCTGGAGGATATGGAATAAAATAATTTGATTAAACGTGGACAAATTGTAAAGTATTTTTGGTACTAAAGACGGAGTGCTGTGCGTTCGGTTGGAGTGTTACCTCGCTCCCGTTTCTGAACTCTTTTAAACCAGACATTGCCTGTGCAATGGAACGTGAAAATGGGCGGGTCATGGGTATGATTTTCAGCGCAAAATTAAGCATTCCCACTGCCTTCTGCAGTTGGTGTAAGGTGACCTTTTCTTTGCTCAGGCATTCCTCCAACGCTAGTGTGAAACCCCTCACTCTCCCCTGTGGCAGACGCAATACCCCATTCACCGAATCCAGCTCTATGCCCAGAAATTCTATTTGTGTGGCCAGTCCCACTGTCTTTCCTGGTGCCAGAGGGACCCCAAATTCGCACATGAGTGCTCAAAATGCTTCCAGAGCTCTGCCACACTCCGGAGACCCTGGTGTCCCCAACAACAGGAAATCATCCAAGTAGTGCAACACCCACTGGTGCCCAGTCACCTGCCTGAAAACCCATTCAAGAAAAGAGCTGAATTTCTCAAAATATGAGCAAGAGACAGAGCACCCCATGGGCATGCATTTGTCCATGTAGTACTTCCCCTCTAGTTGAAATCCCAACAGATGGAAGTCTTGTGGATGAACTGGCAGTAAACGGACGGAAGGCTGATTCTATGTCAGATTTTGCCAGCAACGTGCCTGAACCCAGCCTCTGCAGCATCGCAATCGCCTGATCCAGGGATGTGTATCTCACGGTGCACAGGGCCCCATCAATAGCATCATTCAGTGATTGGCCCCTGGGAGCGGACAAGTTATGGATCAAGCGGGATTCCCCAATCTTTTTTGGGTACCACCACCGGCGGTGAGCAAACAAAAGCTTCAACTGGTACCGTGTCGAATTGTTGATTGCGGCAGTAAGAGACCCCCAAGTAGCCAGGTGCAGGAATCCTAAAACCATCCCTGAAGCCTTCTAAAAGAGTCTGGGCTGTGTTTGGGCAACAGTATTTATTCAACTAGGGTATCAATGCCATTGTTTTTATCGAGGAGTGAGCCTTGGTGAGCAATAAGTTCTCATTCCTGCTTTTTACCTCCCTTTTCCTTTGACTTTTTGAAACATATGGATTCAGGATGGGAGGAAAGGCCACAGAAAGAACATACGTGCCTGAACCTGCATGAGCCCGTGGGCCTGGTGCAAGTCCGCCTGTTGAAATCCCAACATGACCCCTTCTTGCCCCACCTCCCGCGCTAAGCGGTGTGCCTGATCGAAAGGACTGCACCCGTGGATTATCCTGGCTGGCAGTTTTCATGTGACGCAACCACATGATGACGTCAATCTGATCCCAGGTTAAGCCCGGATCAGTTGCCTTCGCCCTCCTGAATTCTTTGTCATATTCCTTCCATCCCACTTCCCCATATTCATCATGCGCACAGGTGAAACCCAATTTGAAAGCACACCAACTGCGTGCCTAGCCCAGGGAAACGCTCTACCAGTATTGCATGATAATTGGAGAATGCCTTTATCCAATTTACCAGAGTTTCATCAATTTTCTTCCTGTGGGGCCAATTGCCCCAATCCTTTGGATGAGCCCACTCTCTAATCCTTTTCGCTTCCTCCTGCTCATCCTTATCAACTAACAAGGAAAACATATTCACATATTCCCCTTTCCAGATTTTTTCTTTCACCTCCTGTGAGATGTGTCTACCCAGACGCTCTCTGGATGCTCGTAGCTCCCCCAAGCCTAAAGTCGGTAGCACTTGCACCATACCTGCTGCCGTACTGTCCTTCTTCTTGGCGTGCTCGGCTTCCGTTGATGTGCCAGCTTTTGGAAGGTCAGGGCCATCATTGTCGTTCACTGCGCCGCTTTGTCCTGCCCCGCTGGTAGCCCCAACACCTGTCGCCGATGGGCCCACCACTACTGTCTGTGGCCCCACCTGTTTTGCCCCTTCCACCTGTGCTACCAGTTTCCTGGCCCTCTCTACTGCATTCCCTTCGGCTAGTAAAACACCACTGCCTGCCGAAGGGATCACTGTCCCTGCCTTAGCTAACCACGGCAGCACCGTCTCTAAACTGGCCACCAAGTCTGGTTGCCCAGGCATACTACCTGCCGGGGCCTCACAGAGGAGTACACCTGGCTGATTCGGGGCCACCTCTAAACTGGGACCCCCGCTGGCACCTCCATGCCCGGTTGACTTGGGCCCCGCACTTCCAGGTGGAGTGACCCCTGATGGAGCTGCCCCATTCCCCTCCTCGGGATGGGGTCCCCCTGCTGTGGCTGCAGGCCCTGGGATCCCTGGATCCGGCAACCCTGGGTGGCGCAGGCCCCCCGCCTCGGCGTTTGGATTTAGGTCTCCTGGGTACCGGAGGGAATGCTGCCCTGGGGGCTACCCCCGCACGTCTAGGCCTTTCCTCTGCTTCCTATTGCCCATCTACTTTTCTCCGCAGCTCTGACAAAGACTGTCCCATATCTGCCATCGTACGCATCATCGCCTCCATCCACTCCTCCATCCGAGTGGGCACCTGACCCCTCTTCACTTTAGGTGCCATTAGCAAAAACATCAGTACCGAGTATACTAATTACAGCCCTCCCTGCAACCGGCACCTACACCAGTCTACCAACCATACAAAACTAGGGGTCCACTAAAATACAGCTGCTGGCCTAGTATCCCAGAATGTAGCCCCTTGCCTCACAACCACCAAATGTATGCACACAAAAATGTATGCACACTCAACAATAGTAGCCACTGGCCTCCCAGGCCGAAATAAAGTCCCCCACAACAACACCAATGGAGATGCAGACCTAAAAGCAAGCCCTAGCAGAAAAAACGGGGTCCAAAAATGCTATCTGGTGGCCTATTAGGGCGATACAATAGCCCCTTACCTCACTCAAGACCTCAGATCACAATTGCTGGTCGACCGACAGCACCAACAGCCAGAGCCACTCCCACAAATCCAATCATGTGGGGCAGGTGAGTATGCACTCTAACCAGCGTGGCTCCTTGCTGTTTTGCAGGTCAACAGAAAAAACCTCTGTCCTTTGTGGCTCTGCTGACGATCGACTGAAGCTGCTCCGAGTTGCTGCCGACCTGTAAATATAAAGAAAAAGAAGAGATAATTAAATTAACTCCGTCGCATGGACGGAGTTGCGTGCGGTATGCAGAGTGGCGAGGAAAAGACTGTGCTGCTGCTCTGCGCTCCTTTTAAAGGTTGGTGTTCTCCCTAAACCTGTTTCAGCAGGTCCCAGCAGGATCCGGGACCTGCCCTGCCTCTTCAGCCCCAGAAGCACTTGAATGCTTCCGGGGCATCCTGAAACTGCCCAATCGTCGTCCCCAGGGGCCGGGCGCCGGCCGCGTCATCGGCCGTCACTAGCCCCGCCCCTCACGAAACGCGTCCGGGGACCGGCACAAACCGCCATATTCGCGGCGTGCCCGAGTTCCCGGTTGGCGCCTAGGGATTTTCCCCCTGCCTGCCAAGGCCGTCTCCTAGGCCTTAGAGGCACATAAAGTAAACTTTTCAATCTGCATGTTATTGAAATATTATGGTATTATGGTTTGGAATGGATACACTATTGTTAATTATTATTGATGTGACCTCAACTAAATTATGTTATCTGTAGATTCAAACTGCAAACAAAACATTTCACTGATTTATTTTCTTGTTTGTTTGCATTTAGATGCACAAGAGACTTCATCACACACAGTACAACCAGACAGAAGACCATCAGCAATGAACACCAGCTGAGTCCTCCTCTGCTTCCACTTGTGCAGCTAAGTGTCAAATGCCAGAACTAAGAAAGAACTTGAGGATCCCCCCAAAGAAGGGTGTCCCGGCCAAGAAAGTGGCCAGTGAGGAGAAGAAGATGGATATTGCCACCAATGGTATGCCGGCTTCCACCTTTTTCAGAAAAACGTGGTGTACCTGCTGCACCCTCCTCTGGGCAGCACTCGTGCATCATCAACAGCACCACCCCAACCTAAGGCTAAGCCCAGATCCATATCTCTCAGCGGTGGAGCTACTACAGTCATGGCAACAAGCATTGAGTCTGAACTGAATTTGTCTCTGCTGCAAACTAGTACACAATCCTCACAGGAAAGGGTAAAACAGGAGCCGCAGCCTGCAACAGTTTTTCCTGAAGTAGGAGCAGAAAATGAGGTTGAGCTTCCTGCTGAGCAAGATGTTACTCTTCAATCATTGGCTTCACAATCACCAGCAAGATAAAGAAAGGGTACATCATCATCTTCTCCAAGCCCCTTTCTGATGATCTGGACATGTATAGGAATTATGGGTGAGTCTGAGACCTGCCTCAAGAGACAAGGGAAAAGGGAAGCTTCTGAAAGCCTTAACAGTATGGAAAGTGACAGTGATGAGTGTGAGCCAGTGATTGTCACTATGGAGGGTGACTCAGAGGACACTGAGATGACCCCTCCTATTCAAACTGCTCAGAGGGATGTGGTTTCACCTCCATCACTGCCAGCTTCCATATTTGTAAGACCCCCTTCGAGACCTGCATTCACCACTACCGTAGTCGAAGTAAGCCCTACAAAGAGACATACTGCACAGCTACCTCCAGTTCTTCAGGTGTTGGCAGTGGCACACTGAAAAAGTTCTCCTCCCCAGTTTGAGGCTTCTTTATGATTAGCAAGCAGGAGGATAGCATTGTAATATGCTACATTTGCCACATGAATGTTCGTCGAGGTAAGCCAGGTTTGCACTACGGTACTGGAGGCCAAGCGTCTTATCTGAGAAAACATTACACAATCCTGTGATGTGAAAAGATAGCTGCACGTTTTGGTGGTGATGAGAAGCAGCTGAGTGCACAGTGATGGAAGAAGAAGGTGGTCATGAGGAAGAAGAGGATTACAGCATTACACAAAGCAACACTGTCTCCTGTAGTGTGCCAGCATCACCTGCATCAGCAACCTCCAAATGGCACAAGACTCAGATGCAGACACCTCTGCCGCATACAGTGATTCCCCCAAGATGCACATTGACTCTACCACCTCCTCGTTCTCTCTGGAAGTCACCTGTGTCAGGGGCACCACAAAAGAAAAAAATCCAAGCTACTATTATGGGCATGTTTAGGCGGGGGGAGCTCTATGAATGCAACCATCCAACGGTGCATTAGTACAATGGGAGCTGGACATCCTCCCTTTTTCTTTTGTGGAAGGAGTGGGATTTTTAGAATTTGTGGCGGCCACCTGCCTGAAGTGGAAGGTTCCCAGCCAGACCTGTTTTGCCAGAATTTCTGTTCCAGTGCTTCATCACTATGTGCTGTAATTGGCTGGCCAAGCTATGCAGCAGTGATGTTCACACTATCCACCTGATGACAGACATGTGGACCAGTTGTCAAACAACTGATTACATGTGTATCACTGCACACTGGATCTCTTTTGTGGGGTTATGCAACAGCTCTTTGCAGGTCTCCGTGTTGAAGAAAGTTTTAAGGGCATTCAGCAGCTATCAACAGTAGCGATGTTTGCCTTGGAGAAATCCCATACAGCTGCAAACGTCTTGGAAGAGTTTAACAGCAATGTGTTTGAATGCCTTTGACCCAGAGGTCTCAGAATTTGAATTGTTTCCACGGACAATGATAGTAATATAGTCAAGACCATGGCAGATGGTGAATATTTCATGTTCCTCTGTTTAGCGCATTGTATCAACCTGATTGAGTATGACTTTTCTAAAAAAAGAAGACATAGTCAGCAACATACTGGCCACCTGCCGAAGAATCTCCACTCATT
This sequence comes from Calotriton arnoldi, assembly GCA_963921515.1. Lineage (NCBI taxonomy): Eukaryota > Metazoa > Chordata > Amphibia > Caudata > Salamandridae > Calotriton > Calotriton arnoldi. Next base: position 14,478 of record CAWUFW010023734.1, on the reverse strand, counting down.
TCAGTCATTCTTTTAAAGCCCAGAGCAGTTGAGGATCGCTCAGCGTGCTAATAGAGTACAGGTTAAAGTCCTCACACAGGAGGTGTCAACATGTTAGAACTTGACCTACTACATGCTGTAACATCTGTTTGAGCAGTACAGTCTGATCATCGACTATGTCCTTCAAAGAGGAGGGGATGCACCTGGCAAAAGCATGACCATGGAGATGGACAAACGGGGGCTAGTCAAATGTCTGACACAAATGTTACTTCCTTTTGGGATTTTCACACAGAAAGTCAGCAAGAAGGACAGTACGATGAGCCAAACAATCCCATTGTTGCATCTGCTACAGAACCAGTTGAAAAAGGTGTTGCAAAGTTTAGCCGCTGTGAACGAAGAAGCATATGAGTTGGTTCAGCTCGTAACCCTTGACTTGGCTGTTAATCAAGGCTGCAAAGAGAGATAATTTCAAAGAGTACATATGTACCACAATACTTGATCCATGGTACAAAAAAATGTTGGCCACTCTCATTCCATTTTCAGAAGGGGATGTTTCACAATATAAGACTTGTATTGCTGACCAAGCGAGAGGCCTGAAGTTAGAGGCCCAGGCAGAAGTTCTGGTGTGCAGCCTTCAAACTCCAGAGAGGGCAGTGCTGTTGTCTCTCAGCCGTTACCATAATCACCAGCAACACCAGCAATGGAAAAAAGTGACCAAACCTCTGCATTGGCTTGATTTCAAAAGGCAGGGCTTAAGTCAAGTGCAGAGGCAAAGGCAACAGAGGTCGAGCAAGTGGCGGAACCAATGACCATTCAGAGGCTGTCCAAAATGATCTGGATCACCCCGAAAACGTCTACCTGGATCAAAACCCATTGGTCTATTGGTGTGGGAAGATGCAACAGTGGACAGAGCTCAGCAGGCTGGCAATAAAGTATCTGGCTTGTCCAGTGGCCAGTGTGTCTTCTGAGCTTGTGTTCAGTGGAGCCAGGGCAGATGTCACAGTCAGAAGGATTTGTCTCTCACCTCAAAACGTGGAGAGACTGACCATGATAAAATCGAACCAACACTTCATACCATAAGATTACACTGTTCCTGAAACAGCAAAGGGTGAGGATGAGGGCGATTGGTCAGACTCAAGTGTGTTAGCTGATGAACGTCTGAAATAACCTCCTGAGTTTGAGAATGAACTCTACTTCCCTGACTCAGCAGGCCACAATAGAACTTTCATATTATCGAAGAACATTTATATATTCGGTGTCTGACTTATACACCCTCATTTATTCACACGCATGGAGTGGAGTAGACCAGTGTGCACAGAATAAGCCTCCCCCATTCGCTTAAAGGACATGAAGACAATCCCTATCCTTTTTTTCATCCCCTAGCTGGGCTGCCTGCCAGTAAATATCATTAATAATACTACAAGACTGCCATTGTTTGTCGCTTCCATGGGAAAAGAGGAGATACAATAGACAAATGTGCAGTGCACCACACTTGGAACAGGTTACTATGCACCAATGAGTGATACATTGAGTGATAGTTGATTCATGTGGTGGCTGGGGGTATTGTAACTAATTTGTAAACTTGATTTGTAAAATGTTTGGAGCCATCTGGATGACTCTGCCTGAATGATTGCCTTGTTTTCACAATTTACTACAATTATTTACATGGTCCACTACAGTCCTTTCCTGTACTTCCTTTTTTAATGTTCTTCAGAGAACAGTCAGTTTAGTTAACAAAAATTCACAAAATGCTCAAATTCTTTTACTCTTCTTGTTCATCAAAACTACAGGTCTATTGCATTTGGGTCGGCAGGGGACTCGGAGTTGGGACAATCATAGGACTACTCCAACAACCAGAAGAAGGAATTTACAAACAACGCCTATGGGAAAAAAGCAACATGACTCAAAGAGGCCTAATCTTGTGGACTGGAGAGAGGTGCATTGATTTTGAATATGCAGAGTAGTGTGCTGGTTCAAATGTCAATCAAACCTTAATTAAGTGGTTGTGGTCTGGTGAGACTGTCACTGGAATTAATACCTTCTTAATCCACTGGGTATCAAGTATACCACCTGGGTGCGGCTATGCTGATTTTATTTAGTCATACCCCCCATGTGTGTTCAATTATTTTTGGAAAATTATCAACCACCAAGCATCCCTCCCAATTATCCTAGGAATTCAGGCTGTGACTGGAAAAGTAGTCATAAAAAATGTGAGGTGGGCCAGAAAGTGCCTCACGTAAGCAATGTCCACAGAGCTGCTGGTAGGTACTCACCAGTTTGCTCACTTTGTCATCATTGGCACTTTCATGACAAGAAAATAAATGTGACCTAACTCAAAATAATGTGAAGATTTAACCCATAAATGAGAGAGGTGTAAAAATAATGGTGTAAGCTATCTACCATCTCAGCCCCGTAACGTGTAACAAAGAGTCAACTGCACTCTCCATTAAAATAGGTTGTGAACACCTATCACACGTATTTAATATTTTTTACTAGTTTTCACACTCAGTTAAAAAAGCGGCATGTTTAGGCCATTTTAACCTGAACAGCCGACATGTTTCATTGCCCTAGGATTTTGCGGCAATTTCATCAGGGCACAGGGACACATCTCCACCTCAATAATATGCTGAACCTGCAGTGGTTGATAAAAAGAGAGAAGGACAGATAATGCCAAAGACAAACATTTACAAAGAAAGCTTATTATGGGGTCTTTGGCAACCCCACGTGTTGACAACACTCGCAGTTAGTGTCATACTAAAATAATAAGCCATAATTACCGGGTGGCTGCCAGGTGGACACCTACCAGCAACTCACTGGGAAGGAACTTGCCCTCACACAGCAGCAGGAAACGCCTTCACCTGTGAGTGAATGTAGGCATATTAGTAAATACTAGTAAGGCAGAAGTATAGAGTATGGGGATGTTAATTGTGTGTCAGTTGCAACCAGGCCTTTGTGTTTTGTAACTAAGTGAGTGGAGGGCGGCCTGGTTACATATCCCTCTGACGCTCCTTGTTTAAGAGTTGAGACTGTCACTGGACACATGTCACATGATGGATGAATACAATTGATATTTGTGCAATTGATCAGCCAGGTACATGCAGCTACTTGTCTGGGATTGGTGGTAAAAGATAGTATGGTCAGGTACTGCCGAGTCCCCCTCCTCCCCTAAATCTAGACCCTTGGGGTGGGGGCCCTTCCCAGTTCCAGTGCAGCTTGCCGCCCCCTCTTCCCCCAAGGCAACAACTTAAACTACACACCTGTTTGGATTAAGGGTCGTAAACCCCGGCCGTATTTATTACATAATAATAAGACATTAATATTATTTACATCTTGTACACAATACGCAGAAAGTCCAGTCCATTACATTGATAGGTACAATATGTCAATTGGCTAACCTTAACATGTTTCTAATACAAAGCCATTCCTATCATAAGCTAAGTGATCAATAACATTATCTTTCTGCGTATCCCTGTTTGAGCCTACAGCAAGGTCAATCACTGGCCCCCAGATCCCGATCAAGCTAGGTCCCAACCTCCTACTGGAGTGACCTTCCGCAGGGGGCCCAGTTCACCGGAAGGATACCTCCCCGAACACCCCCTACGCCCTGAACATTATCTCCATAAGGGCCAGTGCAGTTATGCTTGCTTGCGCCCTTGTGCGCATGTGCGTGCGGGGGTTGGCCAACCAGCCTACCGGAAGCGGAACTTCCCTTCCCCCCCGCACCCTTCCAGCCTACCGGCTGTAACTGCCCTTGGAGTTCCATGAGAGACCATCTGTCCCCCCCTCGGGTGTCCCCATTTGACAATGGTGATGCCTGCTAAGGACCGTAAACTATGCTCACCAATCATGACCTTACCGCCTGACCAAGGGTAACACATATAAAATACGACAAAAAACCTGCTAAAATGAAACATTTTGTTAACGCAACAATTACTTTTATTCCAATACTTAAAAGAGAAACCATAACAACAACATTCTCAACCTTATTACATTACCTATAAAAACTAAAACAGAAAAACAGTATAAAAACATTCCCAAAACGTCTGCCTTAGGGGATGGTGGGTGGCGAAAAAGTTCTCGTTGGGGCCTCCGATTGAGGCCCTGCGTCCTGCAGATGGCTAGCTGTGGAGCGGTAGAAAAAGAGACTGCTGCCACCGCTCCACCGCCTTTAAAGGCCATCTGCGCCGTGAGCCAGTTCTGACCGGCTTCCCCAACGTTTTTTGAACGCGAGACCCGGAAGCGCTATCCAGCGCTTCCGGGTCATGCGCCCGCCAGCCAATCAGTGGAGGCAAAAAGGAGGCCGGGGGGAGGGGCGCCGCCCAGCCTCCCAGCCGGCTGCGGGGTACCGGCGCGACCGCCATAATCGGCGGCGTGCCCGAGTCTGTGCCCGCCTATGAATATGGTCAGGTACTGCCGAGTCCCCCTCCTCCCCTAAATCTAGACCCTTGGGGTGGGGGCCCTTCCCAATTCCAGCGCAGCTTACCGCCCCCTCTTCTCCCAGGGCAACAACTTAAACAACACACCTGTTTGGATTAAGGGTCGTAAACCCCGGCCGTATTTATTACATAATAATAAGACATTAATATTATTTACATCTTGTACACAATACGCAGAAAGTACGGTCCATTACATTGATAAGGTACAATATGTCAATTGGCTAACCTTAACATGTTTCTAATACATAGCCATTCCTATCATAAGCTAAGTGATCCCGATCAAGCTAGGTCCCAACCTCCTACCGGAGTGACCTTGCGCAGGGGGCCCAGTTCACCGGAAGGATACCTCCCCCGGACACCCCCTACGCCCTCAACATTATCTCCATAAGGGCCCATGCAGTTATGCTTGCTTGCGTCCTTGTGCGCATGCGCGTGTGGGGGTTGGCCAACCAGCCTACCGGAAGCGGAACTTCCCTTCCCCCCACACCCTTCCAGCCTACCGGCTGTAACTGCCCTTGGAGTTCCATGAGAGACCATCTGTCCCCCCCCTCCAGCGTCACCATTTGACAATGGTGATGCCTGCTAAGGACCGTAAACTATGCTCACCAATCATGACCTTACCGCCACAGGCCAGCATAGTTGCCCGACTATCTGGCCTCCCCCCTCTGCCTCCAAGAAAGGTCATGCCCTGTTCCTTGCCTCCACTAGCCGTGCAAGTAAGTTTTCCATGAACAGCTCATTACCCAGTCTAGGGAGGTGCACACCATCCTGTAGGAAAAAACTGCTCACCCCGGATGCACCCATGCGCTATTGTCTGCAGTTTTGGGGTCCTGAATAATTTATCAATTTGATTATTAATTCTTTTCACTGAGTGGTTCAAGGCCCACATGGACTCGCCTCCCCCTCCACTGGAATCTTGGAATCATGTGTGACCACACTATTAGTGCCTCGGGCGTCTTTTTTGCCAGCCCCCCAACTTCTGTGATCAGGGTCTCGACTACGCCCTTCCCATCCAAGTGCACCAGGTCACTACCTCCTAGATGCAAAATAAACGCTGCGGGAGTACCTGACTGTGCCCAGCAAGCGTGTCACCATATCCCTGAGTTGGCCAAAGCGCCGCCCACCTTGCCTGTTGAAGGAAACTTTGGAACCGACCTGCCGTGTTTTAAGCTCATAATTGCCTGTGAGAAAAATTGTTGCAACCTTTTAACATATGAATGGCCAATAACCCAGGCGTCCTTTTTCCCGTCCTCCTAGGCGGGTACCAGGTCCATCACTTACGCTGAGGGGCGATGGGCCGCTGCATGCTTCCCTCCTGCGGCACAGGATGTAGAAACTGCAGGTCAAACCAGGAAAAGAAAAACAACCGTCAGTGAGAAAATCACCACAACCTCTAGAGCATATGCAGCCACACATAGCGCTTATAGCAATCTGAGGACCACCTACCGATCCTCTGCACCTTGCTCCTGGCAAACCCTCTAGCTGCCGCTTCCGTGGCAGCCCCTATCCTGAAAGAATCGGTCCCAAAACTGCCTGGATCTAAACCGTCCTTCTGTATGGCCATGCCCATGACCCACCTGAATTGGGATGTAGTGAGTGGGGTCCCATCTGCATGAATTAGTAAAAAAGGCCCCCCCGCGCCCCTTGGCCTGCGGTCTAGGAAATGCCTTCAGTCTGGCGATGGGGCAGCAAGTGCTCCCTTCTGTCCTTCGCAACACAACACCCTCACCTCCGCCCTCCTGATCAGTTTTGGATCTGGTAATTGATATCAATAAGGAGTCTCCTTGTACCTTTTATCGGAGTTTATATATCGCGAACTAGACCCGAAGGTATCAGAGGCTTTATATGAGCATCAGTTGCGTTACAGAGGGACACATTCATGTTTGTTAGGCATGGGGAGATTAAGGGGCATATTAGCAAGACAGCGTTAAAATTATCGCCGCTTTAGCGGCAGGAAACTTCCGCTAAAGCGGCGATAATGGGCTTGATAATATGCCCTTGAGAATACCAATAGAAGCCCATGTTGTGCTGTGATCCTGGGCATCTATTGGAATTCTCAAGGGCATATTATCAAGCCCATTATCGCCGCTTTAGCGGCAGTTTCCTGCCGCTAAAGCGGCGATAATTTTAACGCCGTTCTTGCTAATATGCCCCTATTTGGTTTGCCCAAAATCAGAGGATGTGGAGCGTCCCTGCCGAGATTCTAACCTGGTTCCCCAGTTTCGAGGTCGACCGCTCTAGCCGTTAGGCCACAACCTCTCACATTCTCTACAGCCCTGCTTGTTCCCTCACCCTTTGGGGGGAGGGGTTCTCCAGAGCCCAGCTAGTGAGCCTCACACGGGTACAGCTCCCACACAGACACAAGCAACTCACAGACATTCTAGAATATAGACACAAGCACGCCAGGGGGGCATGCCAACAAGGAGATGCAGGGCATATACGGCCCACTGTGCTGTACTCCAAGCATGCTACCATGCAGATCTGCGGAATCCTGGGCTGGCCCTATCTAGTCTGGCCCTGCCAGGCATGCTACCCCTAAATTGGGGGCAATCTACAGCCTTCATTACACATTAATATACAGATAAGGAGATTTTAGAGCCAGGCAAACCTGTTACTCACAGGCGTGCTACTATGCAGACACAAGCAATGCACAGCCGTAGATGCATGTCAACACAGAGGTGCTGGGAATATAAATCACACGGGCTGTACTCCAAGGCATATTACCACACAGATTCAGGGAATTCAGGGTCTAGGTATCTAGTCTGTCCCTACAAGACATGCTGCCTTATAAATGGAAGCAATCTGGATCTTCCATGCACTTTAATATACAGATTAAGGAATTTTAACAACAGGCCAATCTGTAACACACAGGCATGCTACTATATAGATGCAAGCAAAGCAGAGCCACGTCAACAAACAGATGCAGGGATTATTAGACCCACCCAGCCTGTAACTCCAACAGATGCCCCCATACTGACACAGGGAATCCAGAGCTTACCTAGATAGCCCAATTCCGGCCATGCTACCTAATAATGACTTTCCACATGTGCTGACGTCCTGATGCAGGTATTCCAGAGCTCGACTAATCTACCACTGCTAGGAATGCCACAGTGCTAATACGGAGAACCGATGGCCCGATCAGTCTATCTTACATGCACCATACAGACACGAGGAATCCAGTGCGTGTTCCCACAGGAATATTCAAGACTTAGGAATCACAGACTCAGCCAGCCTGTGGCTCCCAGAATCCCTGTCCACCCCTGTCTCGTCAAAGCCCCCGCATATACCTTCGCAGGGATGCACCATGGCGCTTTAGTGAGCTGTGGTCTAGCACTGCTACTTGCATCTAGCACGAGTCTCTGCATGACCCAGTAGTGTAAGGAAGGAGTGTAAAGAGATAGCAAAAAACTCCCACCTCCCTGGCCACCGAGTGATGCGGGACCTCCTGATCGGCGGGATGAAGGGCACTGATGCCCGGTGGTAGTGAGAGAATCTGAGGAGGCAGGCATGGTGTGTCAAAAAATTGATTGTCGCGGCGGTGCTACAAGCGTTAAAGCCGGTCCCGATCCAATTCCATCCAGACACACAGTAGCTTGCAACTGTTCCAGAATGTGCCCCAGTGCATGTTGCTAGTGAAAGGCACCACCCAAGTGAAACGCAACGCTACAAAGAAACAATCATTAGGTGCTGGCAAAGAAGCCTGTGAGTCCACAGTAAAACCAGGCATAACGAACCGTTTATGAACTCACACTAATTCTCTGTTCCGTAATCCCAGCTAATTGTTAGTAAATATATGGCCTGTCATGCATTTACTCGTTTGACCTGTTCAATGGAGTGCTCAGACATGCTCATAGTCAAACTTTCCTCACATGCCCCTGAATCACGCACCAAGCATGTTCAGCATATGCCAAGGGTACCACCGGATGCCAGTGCTGCCCATCAGACGTCAAGGATGGCAAAGAAGTGTTGATATTGGCCACCATGATGCTAGGGCTACTATTCAGCTAGAGGAAGCCATCATTATGCCAGGACGATTGACAATATCCCTCCCCCACATCTCAGATGTTGTGTCTCTCTTAAACATGTTAAAATTGCAGAACCGCGCTGCACTCGTTGCAACCGCATATTAATTATTTCCAGATACCAATAAGGGCATTTTGAATCACACATGAATTTGCACTCATAAATGACCGCATTTCTGTGGCCTATGAACTGGGTGCATGGCCTAGCTAACACCAGGAGGAGGGGAGACTAACATTGGATCACGAGAGGTAATCCCATTTGTTGTCTGGACTCAAACCCATGTTTACATAAAATTCAAAGTGTACACTGCTGCTTACATTAGAGTGATGGGCTTAATATAGATACACCTGATTTCAAATTTAATGGGATAATAGTAGGATACTATGACCCGTATTCCTCAATTCTTGCCATTACTGTATGTGAATTTGATCTCCTTGCTAAATTGCTCAGTACATCGTATCATACTGATGTAAACCAGAATTACTCTTTTCCCAAAATGCCAAGCTGATATAATCAGGCCCGAGGAATCGCAGCCATGCCTTGTTCCCTGCTTTCTTCCTAAATTGAAAGGTTTTCAAGGGATCAGTGTCTTCCTTCAAAATTTGTGATAACAGAAAAGAATAAAACAAGTGAACCACAAGGACTTCAATGGTAATCAGTTTAGTTTAAAACCTTCGACAATTTCTTGGTCAGTTCTGAGCTCTCTATCACCACTGCTGAAAATATAATTGACATATAAACACTGAAGGTAATATGTCCTGCTATACTAACATCTTAGACTCCAAAATTGTAAATACATCTTTCAATGACTTAAGACGCAAGACAAAACCTATATTTGCGTTGTGTTCTCTCTTATTGAAAAACAAGTTCCAACCACACCCGTATGAGTCGAACCTGCTATGGTGGCCATGATACACGAAAAAAGGTCACTGGAGCCCTACACCCATCCCCCCTTATTGTCAGGGTCGAGAAAGTTCCCAGCGCACCCACGGAGAGAGGTAGGTGGCGCTGTCACTTTTGTCAGCGTGTAAAGGGTACTTTGTCAAGAAAAATACTCACAAATCAAAAACCAAACTTAATAACAGAGACCTGCTTTCCCCTTACTGTGGGTTAATTTGTGTGGAATCAAATCGTAACGTTAGACTGTTATGCAGCGGTTTTGTAGCTGCAGCTAGAGGCATAACCAATGAAAATACTACATGACCAACAGAAAGAAAACGTGACTCAAATGGAGGGCTATGTATTAGGAAGCAACAGTTAAAAACAGCTTAGTGAAGTAAGGCCTTTAACCGTAGTGTAAGTATTCTCGGGGAGAGCGCACGGTGCAGCAAAAAACATGCCTATTTGCTCCTCATCAAAGCGATCCGGTTACTCTCATTACCAGCATTCCTCCCCTCCATGTTCCATATTTATACTTATGGGGCCTGATTCACAGAACTAACTTACGTCAAAAACGTAAACGTAAACGTAAACGTAAAGTTAGTACTTTTTAGGTATTCACAGAATACACTTACTCATTTTGGTATTCACAGAATGAACTTACTCATTTCGGTATTCACAGAAGTTAGTAGTCCTAACTTTAGGACTACTAACTTCTGTGAATACCGAAATGAGTAAGTTCATTCTGTGAATACCAAATGAGTAAGTGTATTCTGTGAATACCTAAAAAGTACTAACTTTACGTTTACGTTTTTGACGTAAGTTAGTTCTGTGAATCAGGCCCTCAGTTAACTGGGCTTTCCTGACCTCTGACCTTGGTCAGCCGAGGTGCCACACGTACAGGCGCGCGCGCCTCCTGTCTGGGTGCCGCTTCTCTACTCCCAGTTGTGTTCTGGCAATACTAGGACACATGCGTGAAACCACCCATGTCCCATGCGCCCGGGCCGAATCATTCCAGTGTGCATGTCAAGCCTCCTGAAAAGAGCCCTTTACCGACCATCGTTCCCGGCCCCAATGCGTTCAGACCTTATCTACCTACCCGCACCCTTTGCTCTGATTTGTCAAGAACAGTCCTCATTCAGTCTCTCATGAGAGCCAGGAGGGGAGGTACGGCCTTTGCTATCGGGCTGTAAAATACTGAAACTCACTTCTCCCGGCATAAGCACCGAAAGCGAGCCGGTCCACAAACACGACCCAACTCGGCTGGAATCGAAGCATGCACTTCTCAAACTGCTACGCCACCCCGCAGGAACCAATGCTTCAAGCAGATGCCGGGAATGTAAACAAAACAACTCTCCCCCTGCCAGCCGAATATGCCCCCCGCTCTCACCTGGGCCTCCTGGGCTGGAGCCGCTCCCACACACAACACAAAGTGGGCCAGGTGAGTAAAACGCCAACCCGTGCGGCTCCCAGCCCAATGGTCCGCTGCTCCTATGAGTAAACGCCAACCCAAAAGGAGATCCCCCGCCATGTAGACGGCCTCTTCAGCGGCCTGCTTCAGCTTGGGGTAATGTGGAGTGGCGAGGTAATCCGCAGAGAACCTGCAGGGGAAACAAAGAAAAGAAAAAGTTCTCGTTGGGGCCTCCGATTGAGGTTCTGTGCCCTGCAGATGGCTAGCTGTGGAGCAGCGGAAAAAGAGACTGCTCCCGCCGCTCCACCGCCTTTTAAGGCCATCTGCACCGTGAGCCGGTTCTGACCGGCTTCCCTGATGTTTTTTGAACGCGAGACCTGGAAGCGCTATCCAGCACTTCCGGGTCACGCGTCCGCCAGCCAATCAGTGGAGGCAAAAAGGAGGCCGGGGGGGGGGAGGGGAAGCGCAGCGTCACCGCTGTGCGCGGCGCCGCCCCGCCTCCGAGTTGGCTGCGGGGGACAGGCGCGACCGCCATAATCGGCGGCGTGCCCGAGTCTGTGCCCGCCTATGAATTCTCACTTGTGAGTTAATTACGCACGACTGCACCAGCTTATACTCTGCCCTCTTGATCCTCATCCACCTTGAAGCTTACCTTCTACTTGACTCTACAATATTGACATGTACTTCTTGGCATTCCACAGGCCTTCTCTTCTTCTACACGAAAGGTACATAACACTCCTACTTACCAGACTAGCTCAGCTCTGCACCCAAGACGGACATTCTGAGAAGAAGAATGCAGATGCACCGCCCATTTTGGCATTTATAAATACAGTATAATTTTCTTTTTCTTAACAATAAAATTTTTGCAGAAGTTTGTGGGTCCTCCCTAGTTTGTATTTTTTGCAACCCTAGGTAACATAAGATAACTTGGAACTCTAGGGCTGAAGGACTGTTTGCAATGCATTTGTTAACTGAACTGTGTCATTCCTTCCACAACAGATGTGATGATGTGTCGGTCATCGACCTGATGAATGTTATGTTTGTCTTTATCGCACCTTTCCCCAATTCTCCCTTCCCTTCCATTTAATAAACACCTAACCCTCTTCCTCAGGATGTGCAATCTATTGGGGTGTGACAATAATTTACACCATAAACAATTCATACACTTGGCGGGCAGATGTGGTGAACGCGACACCAACTCACTGCTACAGGATCTTTTAAACAATAGCCCACAACAGCCCTACTACCACCACTCAGGCATCATCATCATCATAGTGCGGAGCCTTACTTAGAACAATGTCTGTCCCAGGTAGTACTAGTGTATACTATGGCCTGATTCACAAAGGTAAAGTAAAGTTATACTTTTATAGTAAGTTTACTCTTGCAGTGTAACTGTACTACCAGCCAGTAACTTTGTGAGTAGTAACTAACTACTAGTAGTAACAGTAACTCTTTTTAAAATGATAAGAGATACTTACTACTCACAATGTTACCACTCCTAAAGTTAGGAAACTGATGGAAAAATTACTAGGTGTAAACTTACACTGCAAGAGTAAAGTAACACCAAAAGTGTAACGTAACCTACTTTTGTGAATCAGGCCTTGTGTGTAACATGCAGTAACCTTCTGAATCCTGACTCAAGGTTTTTGTAAGTGCAGTTTGAATTATTAAAAATAAATTAAATAGTTACTAGCTCCCCAGATTGCTTTGAAGTGCTACTGCTCGTTGTTGCTTGTTGTATGATGTTTTTGTCATGGTGGTCTCTTAGCTTTGGATTACCCACTTACTCAGTGTTTTCTTACAGTCTTGTTGGCTGTGATGGATAATCCTTCTGAATAATCCTACAGTTAGAGTTCACCTCACAAACATCATTCGGAATGGGTGCGAGTGGATCATCGATTCGCAAATATCTTCCCTGTTAGCGCTAGCCCACTGCTACCTCTAGCATTAAGAAGGCCCTCTGGGAAACCCTGCAGTAAGGTTTGGGAAGATTGAGAGAGGTAGCATCCATGGCTTAAACTATTCAGGTAAGAACTAAGAAGTGAACTAATTAAGAACTTATTTCTGAAGTTGTTCTGGGAATTAGCGATAGATAAGTAAGACTAAGATTTTTGTGTATGTTGTTGCCATACCTCCCTAGTGGTCAGTAGTTATAAAGGGTAGGACAAGGGAATTAACTAACTAATATACACTTTGATAGGTGGCTGGGTGCTACAAAACCTCATCTAGGAATAAGTCAAACAGAACTAATTTGTTTCCACTCTGGTTGCGGGGTATACCGGAATGCAGGAAGAGGTAAATAAAGTAACCTACTGAAGAATAAATACAATGCAAGGGACTTCAGGTAGAGAAAGTATAGGGGGGGAAAAGCTGATATACAGTATAATACGTGACAATTTCAGAGGACAGCTTTTTGTCTCGCTCTAATCAATATACCACAATGCTATGCTAACTAGCAATGCAAAGATAAAATACAGATAGTGAGTGATATATATAACAAAAGCACCATTTGTTTTTCTGCATTAGCAAACCCGCCCTCTCCACCCACATCAAGCCCACCCCTCTCCTCAACAAAATATTCCAAATGTCCTGAGTCAGACCCTTTCACCAAATTCTCTTCCGAGTTCCCACCCTTTCCACCCGCAACACGAGAGTCCCTCCCACCAAAAAAACACGTTCAGTAGGAAAGGGTCTTGAGGGCATCCATTTCGGAATTTAGATGGGCCATGTCCCAGGCCAGGTTGTGCTGCCCATGCCGGAGCAGCGCCTTTTTAGACAGGGTGTGGCGGAGTTGATGATGACGAGGTGGGAGGGGGTGGCTGTGTTCTACTGGGGAACAGTGGACCCTGGCTGCAGGTGGTGCCAATATTGGTGTGGCCAGGATGGAGGCAGGCCAAGCTGGCAGCTCAAGTAATTGTACCTCCTCTTCCTCCAAGGCCACCAGCCAGCAGTATTCAGCTGCTATGGCGTCAAGCCTCTGGCACTGCAGCCGGGTGGCTATCTTCTGCTGGGATGAGTGACCTACAGCAGCAGGAGTAGCTATACCAAGAAGGAAAAAAAAATGGAATGCTCAGTCCAAACACTATACTAGAGTGGCACAGTATCAGAACATTGCTGGTCCCCCGAGGGCCACTGGAAGTTTTGGTGTGATTACTCACAGGGCTAAGTTTTTCCTGCACATGCATCACAAAATGCAATAGCACTAACTGCAAAGAATTACGTATGGTACCAATTTTTGCCTGAAACACCTCTTGAAATTGCGTAGTAAAATTTAATGCCAGATCGGTATTTTCTGAAATAAAAGCCACACATGTCTGATTAATCGCCACAGGGTTATCTGACCTTGGTATTAACATTAGCCCCAGTCAATGTCTTGGTCCCCATAAGCTTTGGGAGTAACATCTGGGACACTGGGGGGCATATTCACAAGGACCTACCACCGATTTATCTCCACCTTAACCCATCAAAAGTGGAAATAGATTTAACCCGTTTAACGCGGCGGCAATTCCGCTGCGGTGCGGGCGTTCCACGGAGTGGGCGGGGCTGCGTCAGCCAACGGTGGTTCGCAGCACTGGGGAGGTAGTGCTCGCGACGGCCGTTGGCCGACGCGAGCACGGAAGGGGTTAACACCCCATTCACAAGCGGGTGCAAACTGCAGACATCGCCAGTATTCCCGCGACAACTGCCCCAAAATTTATCTCCACGGTGGACACCACCAACTAACCCTAATGAGATGCAGAGTAGGCGTTC